>PVIA01004229.1:64829-144380 GCA_004024845.1 Tonatia bakeri
ATTTTCCAATTTTTTTTTTTTTTTTTTTTGCTGCAAAGTTCTGAGTTAGTGTGGGCCTCAAGGGGAATTCCGTGTGTGTGTGGGGGGGCGGGTGGAAGGTGGAAATGAAGCAGCAGCCATGTTCCTTTTGTGCAGGCAAGTTAATGCGGGTTGTAGCTCAGACACATGTTGCTTATCTACTGACCCCTGTTGTCAGCATGGGCAGTGGTCAGACATGCAGCACCTTCAGTTCCTGCTGGACCTTATATGTGTCTTTAGCTCTGTGAGGAAGGGATGCCATCTTTTCCTTGAGATAATTCATCATTAAAGTTGAAGGGTTGGGCGTGGTGAGAGATTAATATGGCTCCTGGCTGTTCTCATGAGTTCTAGTCTATCCGTTTTGTCCCTGCTTCCCCCTCTTCACGTCCATCTTTCTTTCTCCATTGCTTTAAAGGCAGACTTCAGGGTCCAGCCCCAGATGCAGAAGTAGGAGCTTCAAATAGCCTGTCTACAAATCCCCCATACCTGTACAAGGTTCAATCCCTATTATAATCCCTTATTCTCCACAGTTCCTCTGAGGTTGTCTCCTTTGATCAAACTCTGACCCATCTGTGAGCAATCCTAGGAAACCACTTCCTCTCTTCAGATCATTGTTTCTTTACCAATCAATAGTCCCTTGTGACTCAATGGTGAAAGTGAGGGTGACCCAGAATTGTGCTAAGGGGTGTTTCTTTTTGTTCACAGATAAATCACAAAATGGGTCATTTGAATATGGATATTTGTGAGCTAAATTAGAAGAGGATGTTGTTGCAAAGAAAAAAGTCATTGTTAGAAATTAGGTTTGGACTTCATGCGGTGAACGATATTTCACGAGCATCCTCAAGCCCTGAGCCGCCTGTGTGAAGAAGTGTGGGGTGATGATGAAGGTTGAGGGTGAGATTTGTGGTTGTTGAACGTCCCCCTTTGGGGCATGTTCAGTGAAAGCAGTAAATCCCTATGTGTCTAACACCTCACTTCCTTCAAGTGCTTTCACAGCCCACTTGTCGAAGTGCCTGCCGCACAGAGCTGCTGTTAGAAACCATTGATCATAGACGTGGAGAGTGCAGGATGAAGGGAGGCACGCAACAGTAAATAAAGGGCAATTACTGTTTCTTAAATTTGTGTCATTATTTGACTTTGCTAGTTCTCTTAACTGTATCCTCAGGGTAATTTTGAAATGCTATTATCACCCACTTGGCTTTAGAAGAAATAAGCTCAAAATATATAAAAGAGTTGATTGTAGTCATATGGCCATCCAGTAACTTACAAGGGCCAATAGCAAGTGATAGAACAAGGACCTGATCCACTGAAATAATAACAGTAAGGCTGCTATGTGGAGCATAGGTGATGTATTAGACCTTGCCTACACATATTAACTTCTTTAATCTTCATGAGAAAAAAGTAAAAACCTCCCAAAGGCAATAATAATATCTCCTGCTTACAGATTAGGAAACTGAGGTTTAAAGATTGAGAGAGGTTAAAATATCTACTTTATGTGACATGGCAGGCAGATGGTAAATGGGTACCAGAATCTGGACAGACGATCAAGGAGCTAAAGGGAGGGGAGGGATGATGTTCTCACCTTCAGTTTCTTAAGAGTGGATCCATATTGTACCCGACCTATAATGGTGCTCCGAGGACTGAACTAGCTAATATTCAATAAGATGCTTATGCCATACCTGACCTGTTTGAGAACCCCTTTTTAGTTAGCTGTCTCATCCACAAGGCCATACTCAGTCTAAGTAATGCTAGTACTTTTAGTGCTTATACCAGGAATTAGGAAACTATATCCTTTGGCCCAAACCCAGATTGAGGCCTGTTTCTGTAAGGCCCATAGGAATGTTCTTTACAGTTTGCAAGGGCTGCAAAAAATACACAAGCAAACATGAATATGCAGCAAATACCTGTGTGGCTCCTTTTTGATCCCGAATATACTCCCTTTAACCTGTGGACCACGGCACATGCTGATTCCTCTGTAGGGATAGCCTTCCCTGTTCTTCATATCTTTCAAGAATTATCTTGAGTGTCATCTCCTACAGGAAGTCTTTCCTCACCACCTTTTTTTTTTACTGTGGTGACCATCCAAGGATGCCCTCCACTTTACATGTCTCTCCTTTGAGTTCCCGTAGTACCTTGTCCTCTGTCAAGCACACAGACACCACATGATAAAGCCAATTTAGGTAGTTGTTTCTCGCTTTACTGTAACCTTCTTGAAGGCAGGGGCTGCGTTTTGTTCATTCTGTTGCCTCGGACTCTAGTATAGTCCCTGAACTACAAGCAGCTAGTTGGTGTCTATTAAAAGAATGAGTAGATGAAACCTTTTGTTTTCCTGTTTAGTAACTTTTATGCTACAGTTTTGGATAGTAGCTGATGAAGGAAACACACACATAATTCCTGTTAATTTTCTAATGATACCAGGGTAAGAGAAGCTTAAAACAAAGGGTTTGATATGGAACTTTGCAACTCAGGTAGAAAATAAAACATACAGAGTTTACTCTTAAGGGAAATGGGCACATTTGGATGCAATGACTTTCTTTAAGGAAAGACAGAGAAAGAAATCTTCCAATTGCCCTGTTGAATTTTATCAGCTTTGAACTATGTGTTGGTACCAAGTCATCAAATTCGTATATCTATTACCACTTTCATGGGCATGGAGCCTTCTTTCTAAGGGAATAAACTCTTTCCCAAAATTATGCAGAGTAGTTACATATAGGAAAATAAAATAATAACAGCACAAAAATGAGTTAACTTCCTCTTACTAGGACAACCACCAAAAATAAGATGCACATCACAGGGGGCCGCTTCCTAGTTATATTAATAAATCAAAATACCTATGTATAATGATTTATTTGTAGATTTTGATGCTGAGAACTCATTTATCATTTGCAATGCAATTTACCCACCTATAGAGATCATAAAAATTCATTGAATTATGCTTTTTCTTAAGGTATAATTTAATATCTTAGTTTTCAGCACTAGAATAAGTCACCACAATAAGTATATATTTTCCCTATATTATCCTTTAGAAGTCAATTGCAAATAATGTATTTTATATATGTACATGCATTCTAAGAGTTAATGAAACAAATTTCTCTTATCATAATTTCTTAAACCAAAAGGTACAAAGAGAAGTACTTAACCTACTTAGGAATCACAACAACAAAATTATCCATTAACAAGAAAGCCAGATGTATATTTTGGGAGTAAGTGCAATATATTGCTGATCCCAACAAATCTGTGATTTATAACCAACACTGTGGCAAAGACACACAAATGTGCTTTCTTCAAAGTCAACAGTAGAGCCTTGCACTGTAGCCATTCTGTGCCTTAGACATTAACATAAGAGTTATGGCTACTGAAATGAGGTAACAGCCGAGATCTGGAATAAAGTGACACATTTTGCATTAATTGACATGTCACCATGTTACATTATTTCACACTGTTTCTTCAAAGAAATCCAAGTATTTCAATAATTAGTAAGAATTTTCCAAAATTTTTAGAGGAACTGAGGCATGGAAAGGTTGAGAGATAACCACAAAAAAAACAAAACAAAACAAAAAACCCCCAAAGATGTAATGATAGAATTTATTGTCAACTAGTCTAGTTGCTGTCTTACAAAATAATAGATAAATCACATCTTTTAACAATAAACAAATGCTATTTTGAGTATAAAATGTTATACTCAAAATGTTATACCCTAGGAACCACCTCCCTCTCTTCTCTCTCTGTCTCTCCGTCAGTAGATAGTCTCTGCGGATCTACGGCGCTTCTATTCCTGAACTTGCTGATTGCTCTCAAACATCTCAAAGTCCGAGAAAAAACAAAGCTCTTAGTTTTCTTATTCAGATCTTAAACTTGTCTAAAAAAACAAAACCAAAGAAAGCATTAAGAGTCTCAAATACTTACATGCTCTTAAACTTCACTGGTGCATTAGGAGTTTATTCTGAAGTACATAACTAAGAAATATTAAAACCTGGCCTTTCATAAATCGCCAAAGTCATGAATATCTCCATAGGACATCATTTCCCTCATAAAATGTAGTAAAGTATAATGTAATAGTTTAGTTGACTCTTCAGAATCTTAATGATTCTATAAATACACTAATGAAATAATTTATAAAGCAATATAAATAAATTCTGTTTCCACAATAAACTCTGCACTTCATTGTTCTTCCATGCTACTGTCATAATTTCAATTATGAACTTACTGGATTCTTATGAAAACTTTTAATCTCCATTAGATATCTACCTTTTGAGAGTTATTTTCTAAGCAATGAGTAATAGATAACTCCCAAGGCTCATTGAAATGAAAAGTGTGGGCAGCCCAGTGGACCACTCCCCAGCCAAGCGATCGGCTTCACTACCAGCCACACACTGTGTGAGTCTAGCCCGTGCGTCTTGGCCTTAGATCCATAAAACACGGTGGCTCTTTAGGGCAGTGCGTTAATAGTGAACATGGAGAGTGTTCCATCTGGTCTGGGAGAGTTCTATTTCACTGGCTTTGTCAAAGCAGTTTGTCAAAGCCATTTCCTTTTTTTAAAAAATTTAATCTTTATTGTATTTGTTCCATGATCACTTAGACCCCTTATACCCTCCTCCCCTCAGTAATCATGGACTACGGTCCATGCCTATGAGTCCTTTTTCCTTCTTGCTCAATTCCTCCACCCCTTAACCTCCCCTCCCGCTAGCTGTCGTCTTCCTTTTTGTCTATGAGTCTGTACCTATTTTGCGTGTTAGTTCAGTTTGTTCATTAGATTCCACATATGAGTGAAATCATATAATATTTGTCTTTCTCTGGCTTATTTCATTGAGCATAATGTTCTCCAGGTCCACACTCTTGTAAAGGGTAAAATTTTCTTTTTTACAGCTGAGTAGAATTCCATTGTGTAAATGTCCCATAGTTGTTTTATCCATTCATCTATTGATGGACACTTGGGCTGCTTCCATATCTTGGTGATTGTAAATAATGCTGCAATGAACACAGGGGTGCTTATGTTCTTTCCAATTAGTGTTTCGGGTTCCTTCAGATATATTTCCAGAAGTGGGGCTGCTGGGTCAAAAGGAGAATTTTATGCATGGAAATGCTTTACCAGAACTTTGTGGTCCAGAGTAGCTCTGTTGGGACACTGTTGAAGCTCTGGTCTGCAAAACTGATGTAACGATAAGCTTTCCAAGCAGATCCTATTATATCCTCAACAATTCTTGGTTTCTAAGAACTTTCTCTAAAATGTATTGATCTCTTGACTCTTCTATTCCATATTAGCCAGTCACATGAGAAACAACCAGGAGCTGGAAAATGGTGGGTCCATAAACCATGTTTACATTCTTCTTTTCTTGTAAATACTTTACTTATTTATTTTTAAAGAGAGAAGAAGGGAAAGAGAAAAGGAGAGAAACATCAATGTGTGAATCGTGCTCCCAGCCAGGGACCTAGCCCACAACCCAGGCATGTGCCCTGACCATGAATTGAACAAGTGACATTGTGGTTTGCAGGACAACGCCCAACCCACTGAACCACACCAGCCAGGTTTATTTTCAATCCCTGGGCACAGAAGGAGAAGAGTAACAAATGAAGAAATGGGAAAGATGATGAGGGAAAACTGAGTTAAGGCTTCAAGGTGGAAAGAGGATGAAAAAACTGCCCTAAAGTGTAAACACTTTCATCTTATACAGAGCTTCCATGGGTCTTAGAAGTAATACCGGAGTGTAACCCCCGTCACCTGATATAGACTATGAAGTAATGAGTCCCGGAGAGAAAAGATGCAGAAGCCACATACTCCCAAATCCCTGATCAATAGCAAAATGATCAGAGATCCTGGTCTTTGCCTCTCTAGAAGGAAGTAGCTCCTAATACAATTTCTGCCTCCATGTAAACCTAAACTTCTCTGTTGACAGAGCTTGATTGCTTACAGCAGGAACCCAAGCAGCTCTCTACAGGAGAAAGGCGAAGTAATGATGTGCAGCTTACTCTGTTCTCCCCCTCTTCAATCCCAATCAACTAAACCCAAGGAGGGATGGGGCATGCTTGTGGCCCCAAATTATGAACTATTGCAATATTATATTAGAGAAAATACAGAGAATAATACAAAAATGCCATGTACCCCTCTCCTCACACACCCACATTTAACTAATGTTAACTTACATTATTCTTTCAACTGATTTCTCTTTATGAAAAAATTGCAAGTACAGTAGAAAATCCATTTTCATCATTTTTAAGCCCATTTGCCCCCCTCTCACTAGACATAACTGATGTCCCAAAAGTGCGTTATGTTCTTTATGATCATTGCTTTTATTTTTTTACCACACATGCATGTCGACACAACACAACGTTTTTGAGTTGCAATCATACAGTATTTACTGTGCAACTTGCTTATCCACCCAAGATTGACTGAGATTTGTCAGTGTTGAAATGAGCATGTCCAGTTAATTTATTTCAAGTGCAGTACAGTTTTCATGTATAAATATCTTTTCTAAAAATGTCATGGTGATTCTTGGATTCTCTTGGGATTTTGATTAAACTATTACAGAATTGATTAATCTGGGGAGAATTAGCCTCTTGCCATTGATGCACTTAACGATTCTTCCCTGCTCATCAAATATTTTAGATACTGCAATTATAAGTACTAATTTCTTTTGTTTGTTGTTAAGGGACTTTCACACATATTATATACATATAGGTTCTTCGTAGTCATTATAGTGAATGGTACTATTTTCCTCTATTATAACCTCTATTTTATTCTGGCTGATGTTTAAAAATACTTTTATTACCTTTGCATGTTAATCTTACATCCAATAAACCTGTGAAATACTCTTAACAGTTTGGCTCTAAATTTTTTTCAAATTTCTATGTAGAGAATCATATCATATTCAAATACTAACAATTATTTTTTTCTTCTTTCCTAATCCTTCTGCAGTTTATTTTTCTTGTCTTTTCATGGCTTGGACCTCCAGTAATGAGTTTAAATATCAGCAGTGGCACTGAATATTTATTGTGTACCTGTCCTTACTGGAAACATTTATTATATTTCATCCATAAGTAAGGTGTTTGATACAGGGTTTTGGTGGATACCTTTTAACAGATTAAAGTTTTATTTGATTTATACTTTTAAAATAATTTTATTTTGAATACTGCTAAAATTCAGAAATATTTTTTCTGTTTCTATTGAGTGAGATGACAATATAATTTTTTCCTTAATCAATGTAGGAAATTATAATATATTTTCATCATAAAAGTCCATCATCATGCTCCTGGAAAAAATTACTTAAAAAACAGAGAATATTTACTATTAAGTTGGATTTAATTAGCTAGTGTTTTATTTATATATAATATTTTGTATAGGTGAATCATGCATGACTATAGCTTATAATTTTTTCTGTCTTTATCGGATTTTGGTATTACAACTGTATTAGTCTCAGATAGTGTGTTGGGCAGCTTTCCCTATTTTCTTGTTATCTGGTACAGTTTATATTATATGGGCACTGTTACTCATATCCATTTATATCTATAATCTTCAATGGACAACTTTTCTATAATGGTTTCTGGTTCATTTTTTTCCAAGCATGTTCACTTATTTCTACTTTTCTAGAAAATTATCTATTGCCTAAAATTTTAAATAACTGATCTAAATAGTATTAAAATTCTTTTATAGCTCTGCTGTCTCTATAGTTATATTGTTTTTTCCATTACTTGTAGTATTTATTTGTGCAGTCTCTCTTCTTTGTTAATCAATCTGCTTATGTACTTTGTAATGCAATTTAGTTTGTTTATTTTTCAAAGGGCCAGTTTTGATTTTGTTGATCATCTTTTATTTGTTTGTTTCCTATTTCATTACTGCTCCTTTCCAGAGGATTCTTTTGCAAACAAAGTTCTAAAACCCTAGAGGAAAACTATTGCAAAGGAATTCAATAAAGTCAATTACGATGTGAATACACTCCAGATGGAATGAAAATAATAGAGGGAGTTGAAAATAAATTTAAGATGAGCATGTTCAGAATCTTTGACTAGATGAAATATTGCACAAAGTATTTTTTATTGAAAATATGAGGCTTTAGACAAAAATTACTTGGAAGTTGGGAGTGCACAAGGTATCTTATGCATAATTGTTTTTGGAGAGAACATGGTAGAGAAACTAAATAATTTATACTTTGGTTAAGTATGTTAAAAATTTAAGAAAGAACACTGTCTAAGCTTTTTAATGTCTCTTTTTACTTTTTTCCCGTTACAGCCATGTGCTCAAAGCAGAAAGGGGCCGAAATATCAACTTCCAGTGTCATCTGGTCTAGAAATCAGTAGCTGACATCATTAGAAGTTGCTGATTTTCAAGGCACTCTCAGTCTCAACTGTCATTAGAATTTATATATATGAAGCACTTGTACTAAACTGAAATAAAATTGAATTTAAGCATGAATATAGTGACCTTTCTATCTGAGTTCATTTCTTACTCGTGCTTTTGTATAACCTTCCCTTCTCTAAAGACTAACTGATGCCTCTTCCAGAGTTTGTCCATGCTCTCTCACCTTTGCCCCAGTCCCCCACCTGATCATCAGACTAAGGGATCCTGTAAGAAAGGAAAGGTTTCTTTACCTTTTTGAATTTAGCACCCAGTACAGTGCCTGATGCAAGAGTGCTCAATGAATATTTCTTGGATAGGTAAAAATGCTTCCTTTTGCCACTAATATCCATCTATCTCATCTCTAAAAATGTGGATACTAGACCATAAAGACACTGTAAGTCTAAATTTTATCCCTTCAAGAATCAGCCCTCTATTATAAACCTGTCCTCTATACTCCCAATTGGAAGTCACGCTTTTCCTCTTTGAATTTGTAGAGTAGTTTAACATATTTCTATTATGCCACTTACTATTTGCTATGTTATAGAACAATAATTTATGGTCATAGACTCTCTTTTTTTATAAGACTATAAAACTGTCTTAGACAAACATCTGTCTAATTTGTGTCTTATATATAGCAAAACAGATTATAAATAGTGACTGAATATTTGCGACTAAATATTCAGCAAATATTAATGCTGTTTTCCTTCCCTTTAAAGCAGAATTGACTTCTCAGCAGAGGATCTTTGAAGCAATGATCCACTGTAATCTGTAAGAGCATTTCTCTTCTGAATTTATAATTCTGAGATGTTTAATTTTAAAAGGATAAGAAATATTTATGATTCAAAACTCACATTTTAAACCAAAATATTAAGCTACCTATGTGATTTTTTATATTTGTTCAAGGACTATTTACTTATATTTTTATATCATAAAAATACACATTGTCTTGTTTCAATTACATTTAAAAAAGTTGATGTCACCAAATTAAAGTGCTAAATTCATTCTACCAATAGCTATGCAATTAAAGCTTAAACTCTCTGATCAGGAAATAAAGTCAAGTTTCAGTAAATTTGCTACAGAAAGTGATGAGAAGCAGCGTGAAGAGTAGAATGCTACAAACGAACATGGGAAGGTCACTTAGCGCTTCCAGGCCTTGCTTTCTGTATCTGAAAATTAGGAATTGTAATTCAAACCTTGCAGAATGTTTGTGAGGGTGACAGAAAAGTATGCATGGATCCTAGTACTCTAGCGTGCACCCATCACCTATGGTATAATTTGCTGTCATTTATCATTGGCATTATTCATTATATTTACATGATGATGATTGTGATGATGGTGATGATGATGGTGATGATGATGAGAGTTTTTTACTAAGTCAGCAATGTCTCCTGGGCTTAAAGGCCAGATCAGCCCTGTAAATTTAGACTTGAGTTTCTGCTTTGATCAGGTAAAAGTAAGCAGTTTCTCCCCAGGGTCATGAACATGACAGTATGCTCTGGTGCACACACATTGGGTGATTTTAAAAATTACATTTCCACTAGCTTAGGCATTTATTTTTTTATAGGTGATCGTGATCAAGTGGAATAGTTCATCATAACAGGAAGATAATACTAAAAACTGTATTCATTTATATTAACCTATATATAAAATATGAAGTACTTTATTAAAGCAAATGAGGAAGAAATGTCTACTTTGAAAAGTACATTTAGATATTTTTCTTTCTTTTCCTCCTTTGGCTCCTCCTCCCCTCCTCTTCCTCCTCTTCTCTCTCTTCTTCTTCTTCACTATATATCAATGGTCTATTAAAATAGGATAGTTGGTTTCATGCTTTATGGTGGAAATGTATGTGAAATAGACATGTAATACTACAAAGACTTAGTATATTGTCAGTGACAAAAAAGGCTGCAGGAATCAGAACACACAAAAGGGACTATGGATTTTGGGGGAAGAGAAAGTCTTCAAGGAAACTGACCAGAGTACATGCTGATGGAGAAATGACTTCAGCACCATGGAAGAGAAAAGTGGAAACTCAAAAGGAAATGAGTATTGTTTTCCCAGGTAATTATCCTGAAGGGTTTGGTGGTGATTTAATGTCATTCGTGGCCAGACAGGCAGAACTGACTGTGAGGACAGACAGGACTGAGGGCCGGCCCCCTTCCAGGGTGAGCCAGGGGCGGCCTCGAGGAGCTTGTGTGTGCCTGGGATGAGGAGGGGGCCTGGCCCGAGGACCTTCCGCCTTTCTGCCCCAGTATGCCTGGAACTGAGTTGGTAACAGTAGCTTGTATTTATGAAACCCTATACTAAGCAATTTATTACAAATTCTCTTATAATTCTTACAATTGTATGATGATTATCTCAATTTTACAGATGAGAAAACTGAGGAAAAGGAAGGTTAAGTAACTGGCTCCAATTCTCCCAGAATCCTGAATTCTCACAACCCTACTAGTTCAGCATTACTAATCTTATTTACAGATGAGTTTTAAAAACCTGAAGTTTGGAGGGACTGAGTAAGGTGGCAGTGGCCACACAGCTGATGGGTAGAAGCAACATTTGCATATAGATCTGTGAACCTAAAGCCAAAGCACAGAGTCAGGCTCACGTGCGTACGAGGACTTGGGGTTCCATATCGCTTCCTCTGACAACGGGAGCCCCTATATGGTTGCTCTGTGTCAGCTCGAATGCTGATCAGTACCTATCCTGTGCAAAGGCCCAAGTGTTACAGAATTTTAGAGCTGAAAAAGGCCTCTGATATCTTTATTCCAATGTACTTGCTTTACACTTACTTCACTTATTTAATAGGGAAGTACTCCAAGAGAAGTGAATGGCTAAAAGTTCAATTGTGTTCAGTATGTTTAATAATTATCTGCTAAAGGGACAGACGGGAGCCACACAGACAAGTCTAGTCTGTCCTACCCGTGAAGTTTCATGATGCCAAATTTAATGTTTGGGGATTAATAGTCTAATGATTTTTCAATACCAAATGAATTTTCTTCATAAAAGCAGAAGATTGAACAATGGCAAGTTTGACTATAAAAGGGAATATGGGAAGGTGTTAATTATCAAAATGTCTTGCTTTAAAGTTTAGTAGTTGTTAGTACTTGTCATGCTCTGGGCTGGTGCTAAAAGGACTTCCTCTGCCATAGACAGAGAATTAGGAAAACTGTGTTTATTTGTCTGGGAAAATATCAACATAATTTGCTGGCTGGCCAGGAATCTGGATAGACATCAGTACTTCATGAAACATTTTAACTTAAATCTTGCACCAAGCAGGATAAGAGGATCCTAAACTAAGAAGATAACACAAACCCTTTGGAACTGAGAGAAACAAAAAAAAAATCATTCCGTAAAATACTTCTATAAGCATTCTCACAAAGAACTCCCCCGCCAAAAGTACACCCACTGAACAGAAAATTCCTAACCTAAGCAAAACAACATAAGAAAATAAATCACCAAATGAATCAACAAAACAAATAAGCAAGCAAAATATAACCAGAGACATTGAAATTAAGAACAAACTAACAGTAACCAGAGGGGAGGTGGGACGGGATAATGGGGAGAAAAAGGGGAAGCGTTTTCAGGAACATGTGTAAAGGACACATGGATAAAAACCAAAGAGGGGTAGGATCAAGGGTGGGAAGTGGGGATGGCTGGGGTTGCGGGGAGGGGAGGGGGAAATGGAGACATCTGTACTTGAACAATAATAAAAAATGTGAAAAGAGCTCAATGGATGTATAAACAATGATATGATTCAGCAGAAGAGAGAATTGGAGAATTAGAAATTAAATTAGAGGAAGCCACAAAGAATGTGGTATGCATACAACATATAGAACATTTAAAAAAGACAGACGAAGAGACACAAAGAATAGAAAAGATGGGTTACCTTCTAAAAGACCATAACTGACTTAGGAATACACTTGTGGTATGTTAGTTTTCTCTTATCTCTTTGATTACAGTACTTTACTGACTTCCACTTTTACTTTTGCCATATCTAAGGAACTTAAATATTTAGGAGTAGACTACTATAATGATTCAATTTAAATTTGGTTAATTCATGCACACACGGTTGAAGCTTGAGCATGACTATTAAGTGAATATAAACAGAATTCTAGGAAACTAGAAGAAGCAAAGATAACTCACAAGGAACAAAAAGTGACAGAAGGTAGTAGAAGATTTACTATATATATGAACCCAGAATAAATGAAGTTGGAATTAAACTTCCATGCTATAAAAAAGTATAAGATTCTATTTTTTAAAAATCAACATTGTACATTTTAAATTAATGAAATAAGAACTAAATTTATATGAAGGAGTAAAAGACTAAGACCAGTTGAGAAGTATAAGGAATGGTGACTCAATATGCCAGATATTGGGACTTAACACAGGTATAAGCCGTAGACCACCAGACCACGGTGACAGAGGAAAAGGTCACAGCACATGCATGTATTTATTGGAAGCTGGAATATGATGCAAGTGGCATTCAAAATCAGCATAGAGGCCCTGGCTGGTGTAGCTCAGTGGGTTGAGCACGGGCCTGCAAACCAAAATGTTCCTGGATTGATTCCCAGCTGGGGCACATGCCTGGGTTGCGGCCAGGTCTCCTATGAGGGGCACATGAGGGGCAACCACACATTGATGTTTCTCTCCCTCTTTCTCCCTCCCTTCCACCATCTAAAAAATAATAAAATAAATAAAATCTTTAAAAAAATCAGCATAGGCTAAAGGATTGACTACTTGATAAATAATAGTGGGTCAACTAACTGTGTGGAAAAAAACTGGATTCCTATCTCATACCTTATAGATAAAGTACCAAAGTGTGAAAAGCAATGTTATAAAACCTGGAGAGAAGTACAAAGTATTTTTATAACCTTAGAATAGGGTAAGATTAACAAACCGAGACACAAAATGTACAAGCTATAAAGGAAAAATTTGATGACTAGATAAATGTGACATATTAAAATTTTAAATTCCCTCTATAAACAAAATAAAAAGTCTTAGACTGAGAGAGGATATTTGCTGGGCACACAAATGACACGTCATTATATTAGTATCCAGAATCTTTACAGATCAATACAGATCTTCAGAAGAGAATGTTCTTCTAGTTCTTGAGGCTGTTGGCTTCATAGGGCTCAGCAACCTTGGTCACTCCATGATCCCTTCTGATATATATTAAAAATAGTTTTTGCATGTTATTGAATTTCCAGCAAAAAGCTCGAGTGGATATAAGCTAATCCCTAAGAGCCAAGAGAACATTCCCTTTGGAGATGATACTTCTTGTACTGAACTAATTCCATTAGTAGGGTGAGCACACATTTTACTTGGTCTTACTTACACTTAGTCACACATGTGAAATAGGAGTCAAATTTAAGGTATCAAGAAAGCAGTAGCTGAAGGCCTATTAAATAAAATTAGGTCTGGTGTTCTAGTCCGTAGTTGCTCTCAGGCTCATTCACACAAGACCCTCACTGTACACCCATGGGTAATAGAAGGGTGGCCACATCACAAGCCATTACCCATAATCCCAAACCAAAGAGAAGCAGAGGAAGTAAACCAGGTCAAAGGAGAAGCAGAGTGTTGTATCAGAAGGTACCCAAAATCACTTGGGGGCCCTTACAAGCCATTTCTTCCTCCACAGATAATGATCAGGCCTCCCTCTAAAAGCAGGTAACTTCCTGCCTCTAAGTTTCAGGTTTCTTAAATAATTATGAAAATCATGCATAATTATTTTACAGCCTTGTAGTGATTGGAAATAATAAATATGCAGAGTGCTTAGAATACTGTCTGGTTCATAGTAATTGCTCAGAAAGTCGGAGCTGTGATAATGGTGACGGTGATGATGGTGATGATGACGATGAGATGAAAATGACTATCATTATTACCAGAAAGAAGTCAGAGGCTATCCCAGTAATGGTCCTGCCATGTCACAACTGACTTTGTGTGTTTCTTTATTTAAGATCCAAAAGGAAGTCTGGTGCTTACTGCTTTAAAAATATTTGTTCTACCGTAAAGTGGTCCTGCTCCTCAGGGTCCATCTGATAGGAATGAGCTAAGTTCCATATTGGGGGCTGCTACCCCAAACAGACTCCATGGGACTCATGACATGTCACAACCATGGTCCTGCTCCATTATTACCCCCTGTAACTAACAGTGACAGGGAGGGAAGAAAGCTAACTCACTAATTGTCTTAGAGCTTAGAGGACTCAACACGCAACAATACTGCTCAGAATTTTCCAATGATGTATAAGCAAGGTCTCAAAGGGGAAACAGCACATACTTCAGAATGGACATTTTCCTCATAGTGGCTTTTGCTGAAAAATATTGATAGTAGACAGCAATTTCCTAAGGCTCATTCGCAGGGGACTAGATGGCTTTTTGCTTCTAATACACTGCATTTTTAAAAGGGGATAATTTTTTAAAAATCTAACTGCCACTTAAACCAAATGGATAAGGCACCTAATGGGAACAGATAAAATCGGGACACTGCCATTTCTATTCATGAACACCTTTCCTGACCTCATTTATCTTAAAATATTTTTGATTGTAGAGAAGTGAAACATGGATAAAATATCAACCTTTTTGAAACGAGACAGGCAACTGTGTTGAGACAAATAGATTTGATGATTGCCTTTCAGGCTGGAGGTAAAGAAGGGGACGATAACAGAGAAGAGAGTGAGACACAGAAAGGGGTGGCTGAAGAAACAGAAAACAAAAAATTACATACTCTATACAAATAAATATTTTAAATATCATAGAGAAGTGCATATATGAAATATGTCTTAAATTGAGGGAAACAACCAACAGCCTTTCTCCAATTTGCTATATGGGCTCCTATGTACGAATGAACTCATCAGCCTTGGAGATAGAAAGGATCTTCTACAGGAGTAGAGCCTGTAGGGGTCCACCTGGAGGTGAGAACCCTGCTTCACAAAGTGGGGTGTGCAATAAGGGGGCCCTTAAGTCAAGTTCAATCATCTCCAAGTCTCCTCCAAACCACCACCATCGTTCAAACTTGGGGAACCTTACCTTCCTCTTGCACGCAACTCCCACAGTCCTCTCTGCTCAAGGCATCTACTGTCGTCCCCTCCTTTCTAGCTTGTTCTCCCAATGACTTCATTCCCATCAATAAAGGCAGGTGACAGAAGTAAACCTCCCCAAGGAAAGAAAACGCAACCAACTGGCTTTCTTCTTGGAATCTCCTCAGTGGATCTCCTTTCCCCGTCCCCACCCCCTTTTTCGCATCTGTACAAGGAGGAGCTTGAACTGTAATGCTCCGATGTCTCTCCCAGCTGGGTGCTCTGGGGTTCTAGGATCCCATGTTTTCTCTGGCTCTTCCTAATTTTAGGTTTCGTAAATAATCATGTAAGATTTTAAGTATTTATGAAGAATAAAGTCATTCCCAACATCCCAAACTAACATGCATTTTCAGAGTCCTATCACTTTAAGTCCTAGGAAGGGATGATGAGAAAGTCAAAACTCATCACAATAAAATTGGGGTGAGAAGACACTAAGATAGAAGTTAACTTTAAAAAAATCGATGTAGGCAGGAAAGAGCTCCTTAGGTAGCAAGAAAGGGGCCTTGTGTGTTTGTACAGAAAGAGCAAGACCCAGAGCCCTACACCCCTTTCTTTCCCTCACTCCAACTTAGAACTGGTATTAATCCTTCTTAGAAAAGGATCTCTTCCTGGAATTGAAGCAGATCTTATTCTCTGCACTTTTCCGGTGTTAGAGCTGGGAATCAGAAAAGCTGAGTAATCCACCCAGCATCACACAGTGTCTCTAATAACTGGCAAGGCAGGGCAAGTAGGAGACAAAGGCCATCACCTGACAGAACCTCACGTGTCTACAGTCACACCACCGTAAAGGGACCTGATTTCAGAAGCTAGGCAGGGTCAGGCCTAGTTTAGGACTTAAATGGGAGAACATCACTTTCCTTGGGCCTCTGGGCCAGGGCCTCTGAGATCAGACATCCCAGCAAACACTGGTGGGCTCAACTGATTGGGGCCCACTGTGTTTTCCCCGGAGCTCACTTGCTGACCATCACTTTGTACTGACTGACCTTTCAGAATTTCCCATCTGTAAATGCAAGTAATAATATCTGACTCCACGCCTCCCAGGGATGGGAAGATAAATGAGGTAATAACAAAGGTGAGAACTAGGTGAGCTCTTAATAGTGGTGCTAAAAACCTGATAAAGTATTACCTGATAGGTGCTATTAACAAAATGCAGGGGAGGTCGAGTTATATCTGGCAAAATCTTACACATCCAATTATGTTTTAGGACGGGAACATAGATGTGGAGTCAGTATGTATTAATAATGAAACTGGAATTCACTTTTGAATACACTCATTATATGCAAATATAATTAATAGAAAAAGTCCACCAATATGTGATTTTATCCATCTAGACGTAGCTTCCATAGAACTATTGTGGATTTTATTAAAAAGACACTTGTTTGATGTGTTTCATGCCTTGTGGCATTTCAGTAAAATTGGAATTGTAGAGCAATGACTTACTCAAAGCCTTTCAAGAGCACACCTTTGGCATAACATAAGGCACAACTGAAGTTACCACTTGGGACTCAGCAGTGGGTCCCTCCTAGAGTGAGATCCTACCCACCGTTCCTGCCACTTGTAAATATTGGCAGCTATTGCTGTGGGCCGGCTTTAGAACCCACAAAAGCAACTGAGACTGATACTTGGGCTTTAGAAGGGAACTATACTCGTGTTGTGAGCCGCTGCACTGCAAAGAGGCCGTGCCGGCGGAAGACGGGACTGCGCATACCATCTTGAATTAGAGAGACTGTCCACTTCTCTAACGTGCATCCACAACATTCCAGCCCTTCGGGTGCCCATGGAACTTCTGTTCTGATGACATGACTTTTAGGGCCACGAAGAGGCTAAAGCTAACTTTCTCATTTCAATTTTTATCTTTTTCCCCACATAGGTTGTGACTGAGACTCTTCCCAGCTGGTTGCCTGAAGAATGTATTTTTCCGGTTTTGCAGCACCAACCCTGTTCCATTGTACTCTTTAGAACTACTGGATAATACCTCTTGAGAGTGTTATAATAGCTCAAACATGTCAGGATCTAAGGTTTTCCACTGGAAAATATTGAACATCTTTGGTTTTAGATTATAAATTAATCAAGTAACTTAACTGAACCCAGCAATGTTTATTCATTGCCGAATTTGCTCTTCAATTTCCCTTCTCTCATGCTTCCTCTGTAATATCTCAGAAAACAGAAAGGTCTCGTTAGGCTTCCCGAACCCCTACCTTGCCTAATTTGTAGGTATGGCCATCACAGGAGATGGACAATTATCACTTCGAATTTAAGTTCTCAAGAGATGATCTCAAAACACCCTTCAGTCAGCAAATCCATCTCCATTCATACAACTTTTCAGTGCTGTTTCTGATTCTAGAATGAGCAACGCTGACTTAGGGTACCATGTTGCCTTACCTTGACAACAATCCTGTTGAGACTGAAGCAGTGGTATAATAATAGAGCATAAATTTGGGAGTTTTAAGACCTACATCACACAATTTTGGGCAAGTTGTTCTACCTCTCAAGACCCTCATCTATTTGTCATCTGTAAAACACCAAAAATTCCTGTCTTATCCCAGAAGTGATGGTCTTATCACTATTGTGGGAGATCAATGAGAAACAAAGCACCTGGTATGGTGTGTCTGGCCAATAGTGAACACTTCATTGTCACTTTGAATCTGAACCTCCAGAGAGAAGTAAAGAAACAGAAGTATGGGCCACTGAACCCTGACCACAAATATTTCTAAAAAATCTTACAACTCCTTAGCCACAGGTTCCGTTTCCTATTGAAGTACAAAAAAGTCACATGGTCAAACTAAAAAGTGGGTTTATTCTATAATTTATTGACCACAACAGTGTATGCTTATTTATCTCACAAAATTTGTATGTATAGTCTGAGAAGGACTTTTTAAGAGTCAAGAATTTTTATGTCAAGTACAAGTGCCTGCTAACTGGCACAGAGGGCCGATTACCTTGCTGCAGAGTACAGAGTAATGAATGACTTGCTCTTTGCACCCTACAACTGAGTCCACCAAGGATGGAACAGGCTTTTGGTGGCACAGACCTCTGTCCAGCTGAGCAGTAAATCCTAGCTGGCTGTGATGACTGCAGGGACTGGCTCCTGGTAATAATTTTGATGTCATTATCCTCTCCCGGAAATGCATGAGTGATTCTAGCCTTTAAAAACAGATTTAAGAGAATGCATTTATCTTGACATTATCAGCCTTTTAAAGATCATGCAGTAAGGTCCTTGGCCTTTCTGTCTTAAAGATGAGTTGCCAAACTGTTGGATAACATTAATGGAATGAAGTGAGACAGAGTGTGTGCTCAGAAGTAGTCCCTGTGGAGCGGAAGAGGTGAGAGAAAGTGTTCAGGATGACACAGGAAATTTGCTTTAGTCCTGAGACCCGAGGAGTCATATGGAAGCAAAGAATGGATTCCATTTCTGTCTCTACTCCACCTATGCAGTCTTTGGGTATACATCAAGGCATGCCCCAAGAAAAATGAAAAAATGTTTGGATTATAATGAAGTGGCTGACCATCACCTCAACTCTTGGACATGTAAAGCACACTACATTTAGTTAACTGCATCCAATAATGTAAATCTCTACACTTTTAAAAAGTACATGAAGTTCACCAATTCACCACCGTATATTGGAAATCACACAGGACTCTGTCACTAATCGTACGAAGGTTTATATGCAAATCACTTACCTTCTCCAGCACTGAGTTGCACAATATAAAAAAAAATCAAGAGTTTCTCACATCTAAATGGTTGAAGACAATAACAATGACAAAGTTCTTGGCACAATTCCTTGGTCATAGTTTGGGTTCAGTGCAGAGCAGCATGTTTTCCTGCAGCCTCAACTTCCCCCTTTGCACTAACTTGCTCAATCCACAGATCGAACAGTAGGAAAAAGCTGATAAAGCTAATAAAAATTAAAAATTGAGTATGTCTGACTCCCTTGGAATCTTTGAGATATTATTGTCATGAACACATTATCAGTGAAATACAGAGTTTTAAAAGAGGGGCAGGAATTTAAAATTGGTAGTGCTCTGAAACATATAGGAGGGGCCATGGGCACAGCAAACATATCTAATCTCATGCATTCAAAAAACCATGGATTAAGTTCACAGCATGGACTGTTCTGCCTTCTAAACCCCAACAGGAAGGTCACAGCAATACACAAACTCAAATGTATAGTCCTATGCACACCAACTACTACTATAGCCCAGTGAATGTTTTAAGTCCCAGATACGGTTAAAAATATAGTTGGCTGTGTGATTTTTCTATTACACCTAATATAGTGAAATGAACCACAGTACCTAACAGGAGCAGGTGAAGTAGTATTTCCATGGCAACCAAAGGCTATCGATATCACTTGATTATTATTATTTTCACTTTGCAAGACATCCTCTTTGAATTCCCTTTCTGCCTGGGTCTACTTGATAGCTCCCTGAATAATTCCAATCCATAAGCCTTTGTATCTTGTCTCACATGCTGGAAATACAAAGGTTTATTCTAATTATCTCACGAAACTCAACTCTTCAATAGCACCTGAAGTAAACACATAAAGCAACCTCCTTCTTTCACTTCAGTTATTGACTTCATGGTGCCTTCTTCCTGGCAGAGTGCTAACAAAGGAGCAGAGGAAGACTGCTGCACAGGCCGGGGAATTTGCGTTTCTCCCTGGAAAGAAGGAGGGTTTGAGCCAAGGCAGGCCCAACTCAAGGAGGGTAAAACATGAGTGACTGAAAACCATCCTTCAGGGTGAGAGGAGGGGCTGGCAAACAAACATTTACAGAGCGACTGCTGCCAAGTCTAGCCCTCTGGATGAAGAAATCAGTGGTCTAGGAGATCTCAGGTTTGCAAGGGGAAAAAAGGACAATCACAGGATGTTGGTGAACTGCAGCAAAGGGCACTATAGAGTGAACATCAAGGCCACCACTGATTTATTGTCCAAACTGGGTCCCTTTCGAGAATGAAAGGGGCACTCAATAATTATTCAAGGTAACTGACATAAATGTTATCCTAGTTAGGATGTAAGTGCTGTGGAATAAAAAAAAAAGAGAGAGAGAAAGCAGCAAAATGCATTTGGAGGAGGTGGACCACCAGGGGTTTCAGAGAAACTCTTGATTTGAGTCATGAAGGGAAAATAGATATTGCTAAGTGGAGAAACAGGAAGACATTCCCGGCAAAATGAAATGGCAAGCACCATGATGCGAAGCAGTAAAATTGCATCATGTGGCTCGTACCCACGTGAACCCAAAGACAACAGCCGGGGGATGCTATTTCAGCCCCATCATACTGAGAAAATGCGAACGCCTGATAATACCCCGTGTTGAGAAGGATACGGATTAATACCTCACATATGGTTATGAGCAATTTAGAAAGCACTGCAGAAGTGTCTAGTAAAACTGAAGATGTCTATACCCTATAATCCAGGAACGAGTTCCTGGTACATGTGTGCCCAAGAAGAAATATGGAAAGATGTTCACGGTACATTGTTGGTAATACTGAATAATTAAATATAACTGAAATGTTCATCAACAGAAGAATAAAGAATAAATTCTAGTAAATCCATACAGTGGACTACTATTCAGCAGTTAAATGAACTAAGACCCAATGTGTCTACAATCTAAATAAATTTCAGAAACATCTTGAGTGAAAAAAAAAGTTGCAGAAGGATATGTATTTATAAGATGCTATATCAATAAAGACTAAAAGCATGAAAATGTACTGGGCATTGTTTAATGAATACATATAAATATAGTAAATGTATATGGTAAAATGTTTGCATGGAAATATATATACATATATATAAAATTTTGGATAGTGATTTGCTTTAGGTAGGAAAGAACAGGAAGAAGATTAGGGGGAGATATACAGATTACCATTAACTGTAATTACAGCTTTATTTCTTAGAAAAAGAATGAAACCAAGAGAGATGTGGCAGAACTGGGTGACAGGTACATGGGAGTCTACCATATTTTAGTGTGGTGATCAGTGGGGCCTGGAGCCAGACTGTCTGAGTCCAATGCAGTCTTGGCTCTCCCCTTTCACCAGTGTGTGTCCTTAGGAAAAGGACTTGACCTTTCCAAGTCTTGACTCCTCACATGTAAAATAAGGCTAATAGCAGCACCCACATTGTGGAGGTTCTATGAGGGCTGAGTGAACTGGTGTTTGAAAGGCTCTTAAACTCAACGGAAGAACTATGTTTTGTTAAGTAAAAACAATTTGTCTATTGTACAGTTCAAATCACTAGAGAACAGGAAGGCTGGGATAGGGCTGGAAAGGTACCCGGGGCGGGGGGAAACAAAGGCTCTTAGCAGCCCGCAGACCTCCCTTGATGCGAGGCAGTAAAATTGCATCATGTGGCTCACACCCAAGTGAGTAAATTAGGGTGGATACAGATGACAAAAGAAGTGCCTGTACTCAGAACATTCTTGGAAGAACTGAAACTTAATCTGTTGGTGAACGTTGTATTGGGAAACAGGAGTGCCTGAGACATAACTGTTGTTCAAAAACGGCAACCACAATAACAAAAAGCAAAAAACAAAGCCCCCATTCCTTTACTTTACTCTTGTCTCAGTCTAAAATATTCCAGAGGTAATACAGGTCCCTTTATAGAGCCCTGACATCAGAGGTCATAACTAATACCAAACTTAAAGGATGGTCATGTCTTATGTCTGAGGTGGGTGAAGAAGGCACGAGTGGACCCATGGCTTATTTATGCAATCAATATATTCCAAGAAAATGCAATTCTCCAAGTAGGAATACACCTGGAAGATCATGAAAATGACTGGGCTGGTTATTTGCCTGTCTCAGTTCCAAGATCCTCTCTCTGCCTTTCCACTCCCTGTTCTGCTTCATGTTAGGTTCTGCCAGTGAAATACATTAGTGGGAAACTGGAAGTTGGAAGGAGGGGAAAAGGAGGCCCCGTCCAGCCCTGGTCACCTGGACGGCAGCATCAGCAACACCAAGGAGTTATGATTCAACTCTTCAGTTCTCCCCAGCAGTCCTGGGGCCCAGCGTGCAGGGCCTCACCCCCTCAGTGGAATTCCATTCTATTGCAGTCTTCAGCTGTGTGACTGCATTCCCCGGGTTTCCTAGTATCTCTTGAGACACACAGCTCCTTTGACATTCCAAGCATTCACAGGGCCACAGCCTTGTATTAGTCCAAGAAACCAGAAGGCTATGCCTCACGTGACCATCCAGGTACCAGGCCCAGGGCAATGCTTTCTTAAGGTATGAGCAGTAGCTTGTCATGCTGTCTCCTTTTCAGTTTGGGTTATCCTCCCTCAGGACCCACCTCCCAATTCCAAAATTCATTCTTGTGACCTCTTCCTTTTTGCTCCCTGAGTTCGAAGGCCGGAGCTGCTCTCTGGTGTTATTCATGCCAAGTTGCCGTGGCTCACCCGTTTTATGCCTTCACCTTCGAACATCTGTGCAGCCCAGTTTCCTGTATTAAATTTCCCTTGTTTGAGATATCTGGCATAGTGTTTTTTTCCCTCCTAATTGGACCCTGAATGATTTAGCAACCTTACCCAAAGTCATTTTTCAGGATGAGAAAACTGATCTTTGGAGAGTAGAAATAACTTACATTACAACAAGGTAGGGCCATATGGTCTAGAACCCAACTGGCAGCTCTCTATCAATCAGAGATATCACACTGGACTCATTGCCAGGAAATCATCGAACTGGAAGGGCCCTTGGAAACCCTATCATTTCAGTGCAGAGATTGGCAAAACTCTTCCAGACAAAACAGGCCTCAGGTGCGACTTCACTCTCAGGAGGGATTTGACTCTTGGGTCATAGTTTCCAACCCCTAGTCCAGAGGTTCTCAAATCCTGCCCTGTGTCAGAATCACTGGGAGGGCTTGCTGCAAACAGAGGTTTCTGGGTGCTACGTATCCCGAGAGATTCTGATTCGGCAAATCTGGGGTAGAGCTAGAGAATTTACATGCCCAGCAAGTTCCCAGGTGATGCTGATGCTGACATAGGAGGTCTGTCCAGAAGGTATCCAGCCACGTAGCATGAAAAATAGAGACATTTACTGAAGAAGATACGAAATACAAGAAACACTGAATATAGGACAATGATGCTTCAGCTCCCTTCATAGTAGGCACCTTGGGACCTCACACAGTTCTCCCAATCACCATCAGCTGCCTGGTCATATTTTCCTGAACCTCACCAACCACCTGAAATCTCTTCCTTTTCAAAGGTGATTTTAGTTTTGGGAAAAGCCAGAAGTCACATGGTGCCAGATCTGGGCTGTAGGGGAGCTGAGTCATCTGGGTGATTTGATGTTTTGCCCAAAAACTCTGCACGAGACATGATGGATGAGTGGGCATGTTGTCACGATGAAGTTGCCAATCACTAGCTGCCCACGCCTGCAGCCTCCTGAATCCCAAATAGTTTCCACAGAGGAGTGTTCAAGCTTAATGCAAAATCTGATGCAGATTCGTTGCTCTACTCATTCAGTCATTTTGAGTGATGGCTATACAGTACACATGCTCACTCAATGGTGTCTACACGCCCCCTCAACTGACTAGCACAGTGAAGTCGTCATTGTTCACACATGTGCATTACAATTTACTCTCCTTGGCTGCCAGGCTACATCAATGTTGCAAAAAACCATTCTCATTATATTAACAATGGCTGTACTTTTTCTGGACAGATCTCATATACTTGGGGAACCACTGCTGTGATGCAATTTTTTTATTTTATACATGAGAAGAAAAATGGCACAGATGCCAACTCAATTTCCTACACAAGATCATATAGTCAGTAAGTGAGGGAATTGGGGCTTCAATCAAAAACTTATTCATTCTAAAATTATGTAGGAAGTTCTGACTCTGTCCTAGGTGTTATGCTAGTTTCTGTGTAGAAAAAGATGAATGTGACATGGGTTAGCAGCCTAGTGGAAGAAAATTGGATAAGAGACGACACAGAGTATATGACTCCTGAGAGTACAGGAAGCAATGAGACCCCAGAGAAGTACCTGACTTCTTATAGAAGATGACACCTGAGGCATCTTAAAGCATAAATAATAGTCACCCAGTCAAAATAAACAGGTGGGAAGAGGAAATTCCAAGCAGGGGGAACAGCTTGAGCAAGGTGTGTGAGAGGCCGCATAGCATCATGCCTAACAGCAGGCATTCTGGCTCTGTCTTTTATGAAATGCAAGCCTGGATGAATTATTCAACCTTCAAATCTCAGGGTCCTCTTCAAAAATAGGGACACTAAAAGAACCTACTGCATAGGGCTGATGTGTGGATTATGTAAGATATGGAATTTAAAGTGCTTTGCCAGAGTGCCTGAAACATTACCCTTTAACGAACATAAGCAATTGTTATTGTCATAGTACAGTTGTGTGTCAGAGCATAATACATTAATAGACATGAACAGACCTGGAATACGAGGTGTGGGTGAAGGTACTGAGACAGGCAAGGCCAGGCAATGAAGGACTGTCTGCAACAGCCTCTTTTTACATGAAGGCCATGGGCAGCTAGTGGAGAAGAGTGACATGCTAGCACCTGCTTTACAACAGAGGAAGGGAAAATGATACAGATGAGTGATATGGCAAACCACGAAGGAGGAGTGATTTTGAAAAAATGATGATGATGTCAGAATAAGTAGGATATCTAAGTAGAACTGTCTAGAACCCAAGAAAGGTCTCGGCTATGAAAATTTGAGGTCCCTCATTTGGCAGTTGGATCCATAAAGGTGAATCAAATGACCCAGTGATATTCCATAGAGAGAAGAGGGTGCTCCCCAATGTGCATACAGTCAGCTCTGGGAAGTGGAAGAGAAGACTCGTAAGATATTATCCCAGCAATTAAGAGAGAAGAGTTTCAAGAAGGAGATACAGTCAACAATATAGACACTCCAGAGACCAAACAAGATAGGGATGGTTGAGTGACTCCTGGATTTAGAACCAGGAGATACAACCTCAAAATCAGCTTTATCCTAAGTGGACTGCATCAGACATTCCATAAAGCACAATTGATTTGTATATAAGAAGGCAAAGGTAATAAGAAGTAATCAGTCAAAGACCAATATGTTTTCCCAAAACAAGCAAATGGAAAAATCTCCTGAAAACCTGCAGAATACTGATGTGCATACTTTACTCTCACTATGCCCAGGGACCTGGCCTCTGTGATCTGGCCATAGGTGACACTAGTCCAGGCTCACCTCCCTAGACGTCCTTCCATGAAGGTTGTCCTAGCCACACTGATAGGCAGTATTTTCCCCATAGATACCATGACTTTCCAAGTCTCTATGCCTTTGGTCATTTTTAAAAAAATTTTATTTTAATCATTGTTCAATTACAGTTTCCTTTGGTCATTTTGTTCCCTCAGTCTGGAACTCCTGTATCTTTCCCCCAAATGATGAAAAATGAATATACTTTAAGCTTGATTTCTATGCCATGCTAGACATTCTCTTCTTGCCCACCAATCATTATCCTTGGCCCCAACACCGTTTCTTTCCTTCACAGCGCTTTTTCACAAGCTATACTATTTGTTTATTTACCTCCTTGTCTCTCCTCTGGAATGTACACTCCACAAGGTGAAGGACCACACTTGTCTAGGGATGCATTCTATCCCAGTGTGCCTATGGCATCCAAGTGCCTAGAGTATAGACGGCATTCACACTCAATAAATAGTTATTGAGTGGATGGAAGGGAAAATGTATCATGCTGGAAAAGCATTTTAAGTAATTTAGACATGTACAAGAAAACTCCTGAAGAAGTGATATATTATACCAGAAAGTTAAAGGCAATAAACAAAACTAAAGTTTGGGGAGAGCACATTGGAAAAAGGAAAGTTTATCAAAAGCAGAGAAGTCACTAGGTACCTACTAGACACAATCCTCATCAGTGATTTTATCCTCACACAAACATGATGAAGTAGGTGTTATTATTCCCAGTTCATGAACAAGCCCATAGAAGCTTGGAGAGGCTACTCATTTGTTGCCCAAATCACACAGCTAATAACGTGGCGGCGCTGCAGTGAGTCTGATTCTGCAGCACCACCGCTCTGTACAATGGCATGCTGCTCTCATGCATTAGTATGCACGGGCGTAGGGCGAATTAAAAATTAAACCAGATGTGAATAGAGACTCGGTGTCCATTAATTGATCTAGGAAAGGGCAACGAAACTGCCGATGCAAGAGCAGGTAAACTTGTAATTAAAAGGAGAGATCATAATTAATCATTGTGTGGAGAGAACTGTGCAGTGAAAACAACCTGAGCAAAGTTTAATAACCTAGACTTTGATCTTGACTCGGCCAAATGATAGCTGAGTTACCTTGTTCAAGTCACGCAGTCACTTTGAGCCTCTGGGCCCTCACAAGGGAAAGAAATCAGATCTGTCCTGCCTGAATACTGACCTCAAAAAGCAAGTAATTCAACATATTTTGCAAGCATTCTGAAAACTGGAAGAAGCTCATGTACTGAGGGATAAGTAATTCAAGTCCCCTGACTTTTCCTGCGCCCTCCGCTCTTTGAAACATTTCTGTCACAATTTTTTTGCTTATCCTTTTCTTTTTGTCTTAATTATACTAATGTGATTACAAGTAAGCCCATGGTGTTCCCCGGAGCCCTATTTAGAATTAAGTTTAAAGAGATGATCCCTTTCAAGAAACGTTCCAAACACTATGGTAGAAATTTTGCCTGGGGTTGAGGGGTGGGGAAGGCAGGGGGCCTGTTGAGCCACAAACAAACTATGTGACTATGTGCCGATAATTTTTCATCTCTCAGTCTCACTTTCTTTACCTGTGAAATGAGTTAAATGAAATGATTTCTAAAATTGCTCCCAACTCTTGCATTTTATGATTACTCTTCTGTAATCAATTTGATGTGTGAAATGTGGTTTAATCATTCCCCCTTTTTTTTCCAACTTGGTTCTTAAGAGTCTGGATGAATCTTTATTTTCTTGTCCCTGAAATGATTCTGAGAATGAACATACTTATTAGACCACTTTCTCTGTCTGTAAGTATCCTTATTACAGAATTAAAACGCAGGATGAGCGACTTTCTCCTCTAAATATCAGATTGACTCTACATTCCCACTGTCGATGGGGATTTTAAAAATACTTCTCAGAGGAGAAGTGATCATCTTAAACAGCAGGCACTTGCTTTAACTCAGGGAATGAAAACTACAGTGGTTTTTAAATCGGAAACCAGCATAAACCTTCACCCAAAGCTCAGACAGATGGATGAACCATGGCTTTCTGGGATCACCTCTGCTAGCCATACATCAACGGGGTGGGAAATAAACATACTTTACATCGCCTGTGGTTTCAGATAGACCTAGAATTTAATCTCTCTACATCTGAAAAAAGTTAATACCAGCTTACACTGCATTAATAGAAATCTAGTTCCCTTGCTATGGGAAACAATTGACCCATTCGCTCTATATTTAAATTAGAGTATTTATTTCTGGCAAACAGACATTAAGTATAAAAGTAACACATTAGAGTTTATCCAAAAATAATGACTAGTATGGTGAGAGGGTCTAAAAGCCAAGCTTTATTTAAAAAGAAAAAAAGGAGAATTTTAACCCAGATAAAAAAGACTTACTGGGGACCTCACAATAGTTGTCAATTACTTAACACAATATATTCTATGCTATTCAGGGGACAGAGCAGATAAACAGGAGGAAGATAAAGAAAGAGATATTCACCTGGCTGGAGTAGCTCAGTGGATTGAGCGCGGGCTGCGAACCAAAGCATCGCAGGTTCAATTCCCAGTCAGGGCACATGCCTGGGTTGCAGGCCACAGCCCCCAGCAACCGCACATTGATGTTTCTCTCTCTCTCTCTCTCTCTCTTTCTCCCTCCCTTCCCTCTCTAAAATAAAGAATAAATAAAATCTTTAAAAAAAGGAAAGAGATATTTGGCAGAATGGTACAGAGGAGGTTCTAAGCAACCAAGCACTCCTGTCTCAGAACCGGTCCTCCCGAGGTGGCACTGAACAGACACAGAACAGGAGTGAGCAGAGTGTGGATGGTCACCTATCAGAGAAAACAAGGTTAGGAAATCACACAGATTCCTTACAGCATGAAGATTCATACCCTCCCTGCTTTTTAAGTTATTCTCAGGTGACCTTCAAAATCAATAGCTTAGAAAAACAACCGGCTCTGCTGGAGGGGTGTGGCTTCCACGGCTCGTTTATGGCCATGGAACTCTCATTCCAAGTCAGTGTCAGCCACCTGGTCTATTTACACCAGTAAGATAAACCTAGGGGGAAACTTGTAGCATTAAATAATTATATTAAAAGAGAACATGAGTAAGTTTTCTAGTTTCCACCTTAAAGAGTAGAAAGAGGAGAGCATATTAAACCCAAAGTAAAGAGAATGAAGGATATAAAAAATGTTGGAGGAGAAACCAATGAATTAGAAAATTAAAATTAAGAAAATTCAATGAAAAGACTGACAATACAAAGTGATAAATACAAGAACAAACTAAAAAGTGTTGACGAGGATGTGGAGATATTGGTACTCTCATACACTGAAGGTGGCGAGGTAAATTGGTACAGCCATTTTAGAAAGCAGTTTAGCAGCTTCTTGTAGAATAAAATACTCTCACCAAATGATCCAGTAATCCCTCTTCTATCAAGGTAAGTAAAAACATATGTTCACACATTAACTTGTACATGACTGTTTACAGCAGCCTTATTCCAAATAGCCAAAATCTGGAAACAGCTGGAATGTCCATCAGTTATGAATGTGGCATATGTACAGAACGAGTCACTATTCAGCAATAGAAATGAATGAACCTCTGCTATCGTCAATAACATGGAGGAGCCTTAAAAAATCATGCTAAAGGAAAGAAACCTACACAGAGGACAATATACACATAGTCTATGGTTTCGCTGATATGAACCTCTAGAAAATGTAAAGTTATATTCCTAGAAAGCATACTGACCAGTGTTTGCCAGGGACCAAGGGGTAGGAGGAATTGGTCAACCCACTACAAAGGGGTACAGGAGAATTTCTTCAGATGATAAAAATGTTATATATCATGACTGTGGTGTTAGTTACAGGACTGTATGCATCTGTCAAACTCATGGAATTATAAATTTAAAGTGAGAATTTTACTATAAATGATAACTCAATAAAACAGATTTTGAAAAGACTGATGTTTTCACAATTCCTAAATTTCATAGAGGATCTATAAAAACTCAGCACCACTTCCCTTTCCCACAATTTTTTAAAAGAAAAGAAACTGTTTTGTCTTGGCTTGTGTGGCTCAGTGGATTGAGCGGTAACCTATAAAACAAGAGTCGCTGGTTTGATTCCCAATCAGGGGACATGCATGGGTTACAGACCACACCCCCAGTAGGGGGCACACGAGAGGCAACCACACATTGATGTTTCTCTCCCTCTCTTTCTCCCTCCATTCCACTCTAAAAACAAATAAATAAAATCTTTTAAAAAAGAAACTGTTTTTAATAAAGTTTTAACATAAAATTAATATCTTCTAACTATTTAAAAAATTAGAAAATGCAGAAATGTATAAGATAGAAAACAACCCTAGGAACCAGAAACAAACATTTTTTTTTTATCTTGCTGGGTTTTTTCTCCAGGGATTTTTAAAACTTATTTATGAGAGAATACAAAAAAAATTGAATCTTACTATATATTTTGATTTAACATCTTGCTTTGTTCACTAAAAGTATAAAGTTTAAACAGTACATGCTGTTCCTTTCCTGGTCAAAAACCCCAAAATACCTAGTTCATAAGAACTGTAAAATACTTTGCTTTCTCCAACTTAAAAATAAATGCCAGTTAAAATGTTTTATGGTGAAAAATATACTAGTAAAACAAAATCCCGAAAAAGTTCCATTTGTTCTTATTTAAATGAAAATACTTAAGTTTTCAGAACTTGATTCCCATTTATAAACCAATACACCTCTCCCCTGTAAAAACAAGACTGATATATTTTTAAAAATTTTTATTTCTTTTCCTGAAGCATTTGACAGGTACGCTGCTGACAGCCGAACTGGTGGAAAAAATGTCCAGAGCTCATCCTATCTGCAAATGGCTTACCTGGGGAGCCGTTCACTTAGCATCCTTCACGTCTCTGCATGTTTGGACAACAGATGCCATAAATCACTCCATCATATGAATGCATGTGGGAAGCAGAATCATTGCACTGGAAAGCAAGACAAGCGGCAGTGGTCTGCAAGCACTAAGCAGGCAGGAAAAAGCAGCTGAGAGGGCAAGCCCACATCTGTTTACAGAGTACAAAAGTACTTTAAGCACCAACTGTTAGCCAAGCACAGTACAGGCATTATAAGAGTGTATAAATATACAGACAACTCGTCCTCTAGGAGTTGATAGTCCGCATATACAAATTCCTTGACTGTTTTCAATGTGATGACTATTGTAAAGAGCACAGAGAAAGTTTCAGAGTTCAGAAGATAATTTGATCAATGCTGGCTGAAAATCAAGGAGGTCCCTAATGCTGGGTTATGTGAGATGGGTCAGATTCCAACAGGCAGGACAGGAGCCTTTGGAGGTGAGGGTAGTGTTGGAGGAGATTCTCAGCGTGCTGAGAGGTGTGACAAGGCTGCTGAGCGGAGAATGCCAAGGACATGCCGGGGGAACACGTCCCTAGTCCAGGTTGACAGCAATAGCTACACGCTGGGAATTGTGACTGATGAGCTTGGAAGCTGAGGCCAAATTACAGGTGGCTTTGGATACCAGGAGAGGAGTGTAGACATTACTCTGTAGGAAATATGAGGAGAAATTTTGATGTAACAGATACGGGATGTGGCTGTGCTTTGATTAATCTGGTTGCAGTAGCAAAAATGATTGAAATAGGGGAACAATAATAACCATTTGGGAATTTATCACAGTGTTCTGAAAGTATGAAATTCAAGTGGCAGTAGAAGGAATATTACAAAAGGACACGTAAGAATTATTATTCTGGAGTTAAAAGCTAAGAGTTTTGGCAATAGGCTGATTTTAAGAAGCGAGAGTTAGAAAGAATCAAGGCCTATAAAACCAACAGGACAGCTCTATTCCCACTCCCACTCCCCACATTCGCTTAGGAATGTGTCTCCCTAGACCCAGGTGAGACCACGGGATGATAGGAACTCCTGAGGCAGAATACTAGAGCCAGACTGCCTGGGCGATAGCCCTGGCTCTGACCTTTACTAGTGATGTGACCTTGAGTAAAATCTAACCTTTCACATGCCTCCATTTCTTTATATAACTGCTTCATGGGATGGTGGTGAGGAAAAAATGAACTTACATTTGCCAAATGCTTGCAAGCAAGCACAGGACAAAGTAAGTGAGGTGTAAGTGTTAGCGCACACAAATGTTCACGTAGTCCTATAGTAATGTGAGGTGTCCGAGTAGGTTAAACTTCCAGCTCCGCCCATCTCCTAAAACGTTGGCTTTTCTTCGTTTCTAACCTCCAGTTTGTGAGCTTCATTTTCTCTTGAGGCAATCTCATTCATTTGGTGAGGCTTTTTTTTTTTTTAAATAAAGTTTTTAATGACTTTTAACAGAGATATGTAAAGAGGGGAGTAGCATTTGAAGTTCAAAGATGTCCATGTTTAAATGCTGATTTTGCCCATTTCTAGTCTACCACTAGTAGTTCTAGAACCACATAGTAGTTCTAGTGGGAAAGACTGTCAGTCACCTGGAAGCTGGATTTCTAGACCTAGAACAAGGTGTTAATGATGCTTTCTTGACAAGGTTGTCCTCAGAGTTAAAAATAAATATACAAAATGCCAATGGTGCTTAAAAGTGGTGACTATTGTTTGGGAGCCATCTTTCTGACATACATAGTATTTATTAGACTATATACTCAAATTAAGTGAATTGTTAAGGTTTTCAGTATTTTTGAATGGGAAAAAATGAAGAATATTGATAATAAACATATTAAGAACCTGAAAATTTCGGTAATGGATTATAATTAAATCAACCTGAATGATCTTTAAATTTTTAAAATAATTTTTAATTTTCCAACTACAGTTGACATCCAATAGTATATTAGTTTCAGTGTACAACATATGAGGGAGGACCCCCCAAAACAGAATTTATTTATAAAAACTTGTATATTTATTTTTGCATGTTTAAACTTCAGTCACCTTCAAAGTACTCTCCATTTGATGCAATATGCCTACTGAGAATTTTTCCCACTGCTCAAAACAGTTTTTGAACTTGTCTGTTTTGATGCCTTTAAGTGCTTCTGCCTTTTTTGCCTTGCCTCACCTCTCCCACACTGGTATACCATTTCCCTTTGGGGACTTTTTTCATCTGGGGAAACAAAAGAAGTCACTTAGGGTGAGATCAGGTAACTAGGGAGGGTGGGGCATGGGGGTCATGCTGTTTTTGGTCAAAACCTGCTGAACACTTGGTGCAGTGTGGAGAGGTGCATTAGTAAGCACCCATCATGAAATGGGCAAACGCAATGAAAGAGTCTTCAAAAAAAAATTCACTGAAGCCAAACTCAGCCTCTCACAACAATACCAGCTAGTACACTGATACAGATGGTTTCCTAGAACACTCACCTAGTGGGGGAAGCCTGTACTACAAGGGGCCTGACCTCCAAGAGATAATTCTGTGTTTTGGGGTCCCCCATTGTAGTGATTAGACATTTATGCACTTATGAAGTGATCACCCCAATAAGTCTAGTATCACTCAGTGGCTTTAAATGCCATTTGTATGTTAGCAGGAGGCCAGTGTATACGTCTTGTTAGACCTTCCTTGCCCCATGTTGCCTCCTCTTGAATGTTTCATAGCATGTCAAAATTAACATGGCGAAAACAGAATATTGGACTCTCCCCAATCCAAGCCCACATCTGTCACAGTTCACAAATTCAGATGATGACACCATCATTTGCTGAGTTATTCAAACCCCTAACTTAAGATTCATTCTTCGTTACTCTCTTTTCCATTCAATAAACACATCAGCATGTCCTTCCCATGCCACCTCCAAAATACTTCCAGAATGAGCACGCTTTTCTCCATCTTCACCCCTGGCGCTCTGGTTTTGGTCACCATTGTTTCTCACTACATGTCCATAATAGTTTTCTGTTTTCCCTAAGTCCACTCATGCCCTTTCCAAGTCTATTCTCCCCATAGTAGCCAAATGATCACTAGAAAAAAGTATAGTTGTATATACATCACACATGCAACTCTTCTGGCATTTTTAAAGTGCTTACTACTCAATAAAGACCTGATCTCAATTCTTTACATGACTTACGAGGCCCCTTTTCCCAGATTCTCATTCTTTTTTTTCCATGTTGCCTAGCTCCTTAACCCCTTCCCTGGATTTCTCTATCATCCTCCAACATACCAAGCTCTTCCCTACCTCAACTTCCAATGGGCATGCGCCATCATGTTGAAACCTTCCTACCTTGCTGGTCTGCTGGCCAAATTCTACTTACTTTTCAGGGCTCACTTCAGATAAAGTTTGACCGGTAAGGCCTTCCTGCTCTCATTTCCTTCAGAGACTGTACCATTCTTTGTAAACAGGTATTTTAACCATGGGTTTATTTGGTTGATCTTTGTCTTCTCCACTAGACTGAAAGCTTGGAGTGGGCAAGGCCATGTTTGCTCACGACTATCACCTAGCTGCTCTCCAGTTCCTGATGTAAATGCATTTTTTGACAATAAGATAAAAAGGAAGAAAGGAAGGAAGGAAGGAAGATAGGAATTCACCAACCCTAATCAACAACCATCGACTTGTGCCTCTCTGAACTGGGGAGGCCTTGAAACTAAGAAGGGGAGAAAGAACTAGTTTGCTGGGAAAAGAGGACTTATTCAGATTTTGGTTCATTACCATTCAGGGCATGGCTATTTACTCTCTCTTGCACCCACACTTTCCCAATATAATTACAGAAAAGATATTAGAAAAGAAATAAATATGTAACTACTTTGAACAATATGAACAAGTACCCTTTGCAGGGCCAGGAAATTCTGAGGAGTTTTCAGAAGATATCAAGCAGACAGGATCAGGTTCAATAAGAGAATGAGTAAGTAACCAGGGGAGAGAAGAAGCTCCTTGCAGTGGTGACAGTCTTCCTCCCTAACTTTTCAGTGGTTTCTTAGAGAAAGGCCAAACTTACAGGTGGAAGTACAAGGAACAGGAGCAAGCCAAACACAGGGTGGTGATTAGAGTGTAACCTATTCAAGTGTGGACCCGCTTTCCTTCTCCTCCTTTGCAGACTGGGTGTGGCATTTGCTCCCATGCTGAAGCCACGCAGAGGCCCCCCAATGATGTAGAGAACAACTATGTATGGGTATGAGTGTGGGCAGTGCCTCTTAGTATGTGCCTGGGGTTGCAGAGCGCCGACCAAATGTAAGGTAGCTTCAGAATCACACAGGCGCCACAGAAATGAAAAATAAAATGGGCAATTCTGCAGAGGAGGGAAATGCAACCACACATATCACTCCCTAAAAATAAAGACTTCCTTACTTTGGAGACAGATTCACCTGCTTGCCTTTTTATCTTCTACTCATATACCTGGAAGAGAAGACAGCTTGCCCACATACTGAGTCTTTGTTTACAACATAAACAGACAACCAAAGATAACCAGACCTGCGAGGAAAGTTAACAGCATAAAAGAAAAGAACCAAGATTAACAGAGAGCTAATATAGGAGACAAAGAAAACTTTTAAAAATGTAATTAGTACCTTTGTAAAGATTTGGGAAGATAATATACCTATAACAAGAAAATACTCATAAAAATCAAAAAACAAAAATAGTTTTTAGAAATTAAAATATGATCGTCATATTTAAACGGTTAGTGGAAGTCCTATACAACAGAACAGACCCTGCTGAAGGCCAAAGCAGAAATACGGAAGATAAGTAAAGGAAATCTCCTGGAACTTAACATGAAAGGAGATAGAAATGATGAGAACAAGGGAAGACGGAAAGACCCGCACGTTCCGAAACCTGTCCACAGTGTGGGGGTCAGGTGAACAGAGAGGAGGCAATAAGGAATAGAAGAAAATGTCCCCAGAATAAGAAGTGACTCAAATATTAATTCAGTTGATCTATATGTAAGCCTCAAGGAGCTCTTACTCTTTGTCAGGCACTGTTCTTAGCGTTTACAAATCAGTGAACCAAACAGAAAAAAAAAAATCTCTGCCCTATTATAACCGATAACTCAGCATGCTGGGCACAAATAATAAAAAAAGACGTACACATGTAGATACATTTCATGACATTTCTGAACTTCAAGGGCAAAAAAAATGTCCTAAAAGCTAGTAGAGCCCTGGCTGGTGTGGCTCCGTGGATTGAGCACCAGCCTGCGAACTGAAGGTTGCTGGTTCAATTCCCAGTCAGGGCACATGCCTGGGTTGCAGCCCAGGTCCCCAACTGGGGACATGTGAGAGGCAACCAATACATGTTTCTCTCCCTCTTGCTCCCTCCCTTTCTCTCTCTCTAAAAATAAATAAACAAAATCTTAAAAAAAAAAAAGCTAGTAGAAGCTTAGGCTGGGACACTTATCTACAAAGGCATCAGAATTCTCATCTGGGTCACAGGCTGGAGCCTGACAGTAGAATAACAGTACCTAGACATAGCTGAAGGGAGGTCATTTTGAAACCAGAATTCTATCACCAAACTATCATTCAAGTGAAAGGGCAAAAAAAAAAAAATTCTCTTATTGGACACTTGGGATGAGGACCCAGAAAATTAATCACCCATACACCCTCTCTATAAAAAAACAAAAAAGCAAAACCTAAATATGGAGTTCAGAAGACCACAGAGTGAATTCGAGGGTGCACCACAATATATGAGCAAGGGTAGAAATAATGCAGGAGGTGTGTGATGGCTGAGCAACACGCTTAGAAAGTCATCAATCTACATTGGAACAGAAGGTTAGAGGGCTCTGAGAAAAATGTCTTCAAGGAAAAGCAGCTGCTGTAAGCTGAAGTGCATAATTAAACATCAGGAAGTACAAACATATTGTGATGCTGATGTATTATAGAATGACATGGTATATAATGTAAAATAATATTATGATATATTACTTACATCTTCATACTGATGAGATGGCAGTATAGTTTTTTTCTGATTAACCTGGGTAATATTTTCACGGGAAAAATAAATGCAAGAAAGGTGTGGTCTAATTGTAAACCATTCTAAAATGAGGCATGATTCTGGGCAACTTTAGAGTGTTAGAAAGATCAATCTGGAGAGAAAAAAATAGTCAAATTTCCAGAAGTAAGGCAGGTAGCCTAAAATAAAATATACAGGGTCCAGCACAAAGGACGACCTTTTTTATTACAAAATCTTTTATTACAAAATCATAAGCATGTAATTCTGAACCATAACAATATCACACCCAAGCACACCCTATGGCATTTTAGATAAAATGTTGAAATTAAAAGTATAAATTATTACACCCATATTATTACCCTACCAACCACACTCAAGCAGGCCTCACTTCTGCCGGACCCTGTAATTCAGCTCATAATTGGTATTAGCTGCAACTGCGAATCTCCAGCACTCCACAGATGGGAAGGTAGAGCGGTTCCAAAGCTTGGAAAATGAGGATATAACTTGGGAGAGGCTAGAACCAGAGCTAGAGACTTCGGAGTGGTTTGCATAAACAGGTGACTGCCGCAGTTGTAAGAAGAGCTGACCAGGCAAAGGAAGAGGCCCTGGGACACCCTCCGTGGAGTGACACAAGGAAGAGTAGGCACAGAAAGCTGTAAAGGAGCCCTTGTATCTAGAAGTGGTTGATCTAGAAATGTGCACTCTTTCCAGAAAGGAAAAGGGAATGCCTAAAAGAAGACTCATTGGCGATTGGAGCCTGGGCTGGAAAGGAGCCAGTGGATTGGCATGTGGCAGGAGCTGGTGACCCAATTCTGTTTCGTGAGGGGAGCAGGCATGCTGAAGGGCGATTTGGAGTTGAAATGCACACATCCTCACAGCTGTCATGGGGTCCAATCATAAGGAGGCATGGAGTGAGTCGGGGGGGGGGTGGTGTAGGTGCCTCCTTATAGCTTATCATCACACTGGGACACTGAAACCCAGCCTGGGGTGGGAGGATGGGAGCTGGTTCCCTCCTATTGCTATGTAGTCCCTCCTTTTGCTATGGAGTCTGGCTTTTCGTGCATGTTACAGAATGTTACATTCAGTAACAAAGTCCACAGGCTCCTCCCTGTCGTCCTTTTGCAGGTGTAAGAAGCAGGATTCCTGGTTGGGGGTTATAGTCTTGCTGCCTTTGATTATCTTCCGCCTGACAAAACCCATCTAACCTGAGTGTGAAGCATCCTGCTGGCTATTCTGTAAACACCCCATTATCACACAACAACTCAATGAGCTGTATTTACCCTTACAAGGTACCTCCCAACGGCTCACCAAGCTGCTTTTCAATACAGCTATCCGAGCTGCCTGTGAAGGTAACCAAGGCCTGTCTTTCAAACGGGAAGCATTGCCAGGAGGAGGGAAGAATGGATTTTCAGCTAGCTGGGAAGCCAGGAGATAATGAGGCCAGTACCCCGGTGTTAACCCTGTTAGCATCACTCAGAGAAACCACGTGCCTCCTTGCCAGAAGACAGCCGTGAACTCTGCCTCCAAGTTCTGCCACCCCGCCCACAAGGGGTTTTCAGTGATTGTAAAGTTTCTAACCCTAAGGCGGTACACAGAGGCACACCTAAAGTATTTGGCTCAGAGGCAGAATCTTTCTTAATACTCCCTCTCTCTAAAAAAGTCTTATTGTCAATAATAATCACACAACATTCAGTAACAGCCATTTTTCTTTAGTTTTGAAATAACAATTAAAACAGTTTCAGTGATAAAGGCATTTTTCAGATTCAATAAAATATTTCATGTATGAACTGGAAATTGCCCTTCCTAAACAAAAATATTATGCCCTGCAGTTTTCATTCTGTTTCAGTGCTTTAAATTTTAAGTACAAGTAAACAAACTCCAAATAGCCACACTTAATGACTGACATAAATGAAGGAACTCAAGTTTTGCTTTCTTGTGTTTACAATCAGAGTGCTAGTGTTATTTACTCTGCATCAACCATTTAAATGCAGGAATATGTAATACTGTGGAGCCTGGGGCCAGGGGCTCCCCTGCTGTGGACTCCACCGGTTCTGGACCCTTAGGAATGGCCTCTGGGAACAAACACGTGTATCAGAAGCCAAATAAATAACTGAAAATCCCTCCAATGAACCTGTTTGTAGGATACAATACTTATGAAAGGATAAGTAACAAAAATGTGCTCATTTAAAGATTGCATACATATTATTAAAAGACAACAGCAACCACAGGAATTGTTTAGAGCTCAGACCAATAAAAATTTTTTTTTCAGGAAGCAGCTTGTCACTGGCATTTTTCAGAATTTCTAGCACATGGGAATAGTAAAAAGCAGATGAAACATTTGGTGGGTCTCATTATGGTGATTAAATGCCCTACAGACATGTTTCTTTCTGCTGGCTCCCAGAGTAGACCATGGCCAAGGAGCCTCCCTTGGTCCATCTGTGACTGGACAGGTCCAGAGTCGTTCCAGAAGTGCTGCCTGAGAGACTGACTGGTGAGAGCCTTCTGTGCTGACGGGCCCAGGGACTGGTGTGTGGCACCAGGAAAACCACGTACCGCTGAGAAGGCTTGGTGCAAAAGCCCAACAACGGGGGTGCTCCATAGTGGCAACCGGACCCAAACAAACCCTCTTGGTCGTGTAGCCTAGATGGTGTTTTACGTGTACTCACGCTCAGGTTGTATGTTTGTGCACAATGTGCTGCCATTAGCATATTTTTAAAGATTTACAGGGCCTCCTTGCATTAGAAGGGAGTATTAGGAACTCAGAGTAGTGGTATAACTGAGCTAGTCTTTGCAACCTTGGATACCCTAATGCAAAATTAGGACAAAAACAGCAATACTTTTGTGTAATTTCAGAGTCTATAAGGCACATCTAGGTCTAGTGTATAGTTTCATTTTCACAAATATTTCAGACATAGGTTTTACTGCCCTTATTTTACAAGTGAGTAAACTGAGACACTGAGAACGTAGGTCATTTACTAACAACATACCAAGGGTGCACAATGGGGTGGGACACAAAAGCCTATCTCCTGAGTCCAGTGCACGCCACCTCCCCCCGCTATCGAGTATGGTGACAACAGGCACTGTCCTAGACGAGATGATAGGAGGAGTGCTTACTGCTCACAGGAAGTGTGCAGTCTGTTATTTCGTAGTAGGTCAGATTCCGTTGTGTTTAATCCATCAGGCATGTCCTCTTCTATCTTGTCCACCTGGCACAGACTTACATATCTTTGAAGACCTATCTCGAGAGAAGTTTTCATCTGTGAAGCCTTCTCTGATCCCCAAGGCAGAGTTAGTTGCCTTCTGCAGTATCCCCACCCCGATCTCACATCCCTGACCAGGATAAATTGTAATCCCTGATTTGCATGTCTGTCTCTAGACTTGTCTTTATGCTCCTCAAGACTGGGAGCATTACTTTACTCCTGTTTGGATCCCCCAGTGTCTAGCGGGCATCCGGCAAGTATAGGGCTCAGAGAAAACGTTAGTCTCTACACATCCTAATTTCTGGGAAGTAACAGAAGTAAGACCTTTGTAATTGAGGGTGGTGAGTCAGTGTAACCTCACCCTCTTGTGCCGAGAAGAGTGTCTCCATTAAGTTCTATTTGCTTTCCCTCAGAGAGGAGAAATCAGAAATCTAGACAGGCACACTTACATCACTGACTCCATTTCCACACACTGACATTTAGAACATAATAAAATTATCCTGTGAATAAATCAATATTCTATTTCTTAATGCCGCTAAATATATCTCCCAAACCAATTTTATATCGCATTAGCAAACTTTCAGAGAATATCGGAGCCAGAATGGGTCTTTGAAAACCATGTTGCTCAACCTCTTGATTTTGTAACTGAGGAAATCAAGACACTGAGACACTGCGTTGCCTAAGATTTCATGGAATAACCAACTGCTGAGCACTTGCCGATATTCCTTGCTGCTTCCATGACTCAAAGAAGGAAGGACACTGGTTGTGACAAGAGCAAAGTTTGGGGACAGGACTGGTGTGTTCACCCACTAACTCCCTGCTCAGGAAAATTCAACAGTAAAACAAGAACTGACACAGTAAGAACCAACTGCCTCCAACAGGAGACAGTTACTCTCTTGACCAAGCAGTATGCCATAGGGCTCTGTGAAATCCAAGTTTTATCCCTTAGAGAAACTACAGTGAAATGCTGCACTCAAACAAAAAGGTTTGCATACAACTTTGTAGCAAAAAAAGAAAAATCGATGTCATTAAATGGGGCATCAGGAGGGGCTTGATTTTAGAACATCTGACCTCCAGAATTATAGATAATACACTTACACATCTTTAGATGTAAGATAATAAAGTTGTGTTGTTTTGAGCTCCTGTTTGTGTTGATTTGTACAGCAACCATGAAAACTAATATAATGAATTTACATAGCACTCAGCTGGGATGTACTGAAGGATGCTGGAGGGGAGCTAGGCTTAGGGGCTATGAGATCCTCTTGGCTTCAAAGGGAGAGGGAAAGGGGGTTGGGGTGACCATGTGGAGCATACCAAGGGGAGAAAACCTGTGTGCTGAGCCATACTTGTCAGCAGAACCTGCTGGTCAAAGGTGGAGTGGGAGGTCAGGAACAGGGTGGAAAGCCAAACCTGAGCCTGAGCCAGAGCCCAAAAGGCAAGGTTACTACACACACAAGGACCTGGGCCTGAGTAGGAGAGGCAGGAGAAGCCAGGGTCCAGAGTCAGGGTCAGGGTCTGGTGAAAGACCCAGGGAGAGGAGAGCAGGCAGAAAATGGTTGGAAGGGCAATTTGGGGTGGCATCTGTTTGGGTCCCTGAGGGCTGCTGTCCACAGGAGCCGCCACATATCTTGTCCTGCCCAACTCACGCTTCTTGCCCACATCCCCACAATGGACCACAGTGCTGCACTGTGCTCCAACAAGCTGCCCAAGCCGGAAACCTGGGAGTCGTGTACACAATCCCTCCTTCTCCTTCACCCTTTCCATTGGTTGCAAATTGGAATGTTGGCTGAGCAATCTGAGGTGGGGTGGAGGCAGTGAACTCTGGTTTTCTTCCGAGGATACTCTTCACACAAAGGCAACACAAGCAATCTCCAACCCAAAGAATATCATTTCCTATTTCTCTGTTTGAGGATGTTAGCCCAGAACAAAGTCTACTTCATGTTCAACGCCGCCATGGTATACACACCCTGTATAACACCCCCATCTGAGTGCGGTGGGATTTAGGAAGGCTGAGATTTCAACCCTGTGATTAGGTTACACTATGAAGAAATTTTGCAAATGTAAATGAGGTCTTCAAAGGTGAGTTTGAGTTGATCAAAAGGAAGATTAGCCTGGGTAAGCCAAACTTTAAAAAGAGAGGCAAGACCTCCCAGGAGGGAAGGGAAAGATTTGAAGCAAGACACTTTCCGTCTGGCCTTGAAGAAAAAACCCGCCACGAGCTGAATTGCCTGTGGACAAGGGCCAACCTACAGGAGCCTAGGGCCTCAGTCCTAGAATTCCAAAGAACTGAACTCCGTTAAGGCCCTTGCAAGAGCTTGGCTCCAGGCAAGAATATAGCCAGACTGACACCTTTTGTAGCACTGTGAGACCCTGAGCAGAGGGACCTGCGAAGCCGTACTTGGACTCCCTCACCCACGGAAACTGTGAAACAATAAATGTATGTCGATTTTAGCTGTAAAATGTGTGGTCATTTGCTACACAGCAATAGAAAAGTATTATTTAGTTTGCTAACTAATAGGCACCATTTATGTGGAGGAATGAGAGGCATGCACGACCCCAGGTTGGCCATCCTCAATGGCAAGCGGACCACCCAGCCTGCTTCCCTTCCTAGGTGGACAGATGGCTGGGAGAAAACAGAACTCATATTTGTCCTACCAGTGTCTAATATGCACCTTTCTGGAGCAAAGAAAAGTGGCCATTTTGAACAACACAGGTAATTAGGCATCGGTGCTAAACCACAGGTGTCTGACAACAGGTGTAATTATCCTCATCTAACAATCTTAAAGTTTTAAAACTATCCAACAAGAAAGGGTTGGAAATGGCAAGGTGAAAGAGTTGATTGGCCTGGGCAAACCATTTCTAACTGGATGGAGCTGAGAGTCAAGGCGACCTCCCACTCCCATCCTGATCAGAAATGAAGCAACGAGTCCCTCTGTTAACCATTCAGACAGTGGGAACTCAGTCTTACGATCCTGTGATGTTGGTCAGATCTCCAAGGAAGAGTAAGTTGGTTATAACTATTTATTGTTCTCCCACCATTCCTCGGATCTTGACCCAGACAGTTGAAGTGTGGCTCACACTAACTGTGATCTGGCTTCTGACCACCTCCGATCTCACAGCACATTGCCTGTCACTCTACACCCCGGCCACAGTGAATCTGGTTCTGTTTCGTTTGCCCATCATGCCTCTGCCTGGAACAGTTCCCTAAGTCCACTCTTCCCTGGTTCTGTCCTTGTTAACTCCCAGTGTCAGCTTCTGTGGGAAGGTCTCCCCTGATCTCTGAACTACTATTCTCCCTGGATTTCTCAGAGCCTTTTATAGGACATACTGCAGTTTGTAGTGCTGTGCTTATTTTGATGATGACGATGGTGATGATGATGGTGGTGGTGATGATGGTGGTGGTGATGGTGGTGGTGATGATGGTGAGGGCAATGATGATGACTTATACCTGGCTTCAAGGGGCAATGATTCTTCTGTTCTGACCCAAGCTGATTTAGCAAATAATGAGTCCCTGCTATAGGCAACATTAGCACTATGACCTGAAGGGTCAGGGAGTAGAAGAAGACAAGGTTTCTGCCCCCAGATGCTGGACCCTCCCCAGAGTCCCCACAGCTCCTGTCTCAACTCACATCTCCTTCATCCCTAATCCTGAATTCTTCGCCACTTGCAATCTCTCCCCTGGTGCCCACTGCCTTTATGGTAAATCAAAACTCAGAGCAGGTATGGCCTTCCACCATGGAGCCCTGGCTGCCCTCCTCAGTTCTAGGTCCCTGGGTCTCATCTTACTCTAGCAAGTCTCTCTCTTCCCAGTCTCCTGGCCTTTGCCCATCCTTCTCCCCTCTCTGGAATACCTTCTTCCCCCAGTAGATTCATACATGTTGCCTTTTGGGACTCAGTTTAGGCATTGCCATTGCTGGGAAGCCCTCTGACACTGGGGGGCCCCAAACACCCTTTTGGGCAATCTGGGAAACACTGTGAGGTGATAGGCATTTACCCATTTCTCTCCCATTGTCCTCAGCTCCTGGAGGCCACAGAGGAACCTCCTCATGTCTTTACCCACCAAAGGCCAAGTCTGGCCATGATGAAAACAGGTGTCCCAAGGGAGCTTGCTGGATGAGAGAACTGAAGAGTTTAGGTTCAGCAACCTGGAGAGACCTTCTGGAGGAGGAGGAGTCAAGGAGAGGTTCCTGCTCTAGCATTGCATAAAGTTGGAAATATACATATATGCTGAGTGTAATGACTTCAAGCTTTCAAATGGAAACAAGCCCCAGTTTCTGGTGTCTTAGTGTGAAAAGGGAGAAAGCAACTCCCCATCCAAATATTGCCATGTGAAGCAGGTTCTGGGGGTGGGTGGGAGATGCTCTTATTACTTTTAGTGAACTGTCTCTCCCACAAGACTGTAAGCTCCAAGAAGTTCAAGGTCATGTCTTTTCAAAATTCCAGCTCCTAAAATAGTGCCTCCTCTGAAGAGAATGCCCAATTTCCCTACTGTTTTGGATAGATGAAATGTGAATAGACAGTATTTGGCACAAATTTTTCTGGAATGTGTGAAATGTGTGTATATATTTATGCTAAATTATAAATGTGTTATGCACATGTGTGAGAGAGATATATACTTTAAATGCTGCTAAACAAACCCCACAATTAACCCATTTTTCCTGTTTTCACAGTCTTAGTATAGGTGCTTACCATCTGTCACCCGGATGATAAAAAAAAAGAAAGAAAAAAAAACATCTCATGGATTCTTCTGCCTATGATATCCTCATTGAAATAGAGTATACCCCCATTAAAGTACACATTTGATTGTGACACTCTAGAGCTTAGAAATGTCTTCCAACTTTCCTAATTTTAAAGGGATTGTGTCTAAGCTCTTGAAATTGGAACTCTAAGAGTTTTACAGCCTGGCCCCTAGGGAACTTGTTGGCCTTCTCCCTCATCAGGCTGCACTGTGTTCCCTGTCCTTTGGACACTCGGAAGTACCCTCAGCCCTCGAGCCCACAGTGCATTTTCAACTTTCTTCGCCAGCACTGTAATTTACTCTGATATTCCCCACCCTCTCCTGCTTCTCCACTTGAAGTAATCCTAAACATTGTCAAGACCCAGTTCCAACTTCCTTCCTTCCTTCCGTGCCTTGTACTGAGAAACCTGAACCTGGAAGAATGCCTTGGGCTGCAAGTGACAGAAAGCCTGATTCGAAGTGGCTCCAACAATAAAAGGTTTGTTTTCTTGCTTAAGAAAATCAATGCAGAGGTGATTCCATACTTAATTCAATGCTCAATGGGCCATAAAAGATGTGGATTCCTTCCAACTTTCTCTTCTGCCATCTTCAGTGTGGCTTTTGTTTCCAAGTTTGTTCAGCAGGCTTTCCCTCGCAAGCCATGGGTAGAACTGTTTGTCATATGTTCATGTCTATGTGAATATATTAATCAGGGTTTTCCTGAGCAACAAAACTGATAGAATGTGTGTGGGTATGTGGGGGTGTGTGGAGGGAGAGATTTATTTCAAGGAAATGACTCATGTGATTGTAGAAACTGACAGATCTGGGATTTGCAGGGCAGGTGGGCAGGCTGGAGAGCCAGGGGAGGTTGCAGCACGAGAACCAAAGGCTTCTGGGAGCACAGTTCCCTCTTTCTTTGGAGATCTGTCTTGTTCTCTTGAGGTCTTCAATTGATTGGGTGAGGCCCACCAGCTTTACGGAGGATGATATGTTTTACTCAAAGTCTACTGATGTAAATATTCATTTCATCTAAAAACTACCTTTGCAGAAACATCTAGAATAATAGTTGAGCAAATATCTGGGTAATGTGGATTAGCCAAGTTGATACCTTATATTAGTCACTATGATGTCTAAATCAATTATTGTCAAGAAAGAGGCTGGAATCATCCTGATTGTTGTAGATAGCAGTCAAGAGTAACCTTTTGGGGCTGAGGAGGTGCTCCTTCCCTGAGCACATGGCTGTGTGGAGGGAGAACATTCAAACAAAATCGGGGCTCTCTCGGTAAGGCAGACTGTGACTATAGGTGGGGGTGGATGGAAGTATGGATTTAAGTGGGTGAACGGCAAAGTCTGTTAAACATTAGGCAGGCAGAATCTCAATACTTTCTGGCCTTTTAAAAAAAATCCCCACATGATATGTTTATTGACTATAACACGGTGGGGGGGGGGAGAGAGAGAGAGAGAGAGAGAGACATCAATGTGAGAGAGACATCGGTTGCCTCCTGTATGCAACCTCACTGGGGATCAAACCTTCAACTTTCCGTGCATGGGATGATGTTCCAACCACTGAGCCTCCCCACTGGGACCTTTACGGCCTTCTTTACATGTTCTATCAATTCTACCAGAGCCCTTGTTATACCAAGTCAAGGGTTTATGGCTTATCTTCCTCCTTAGACTGTGGATTAGCCCTTTAATAAACACCACGTATTGGTACCTCTTTATCAACAGCCCCTTGCGTGGTGCTCAACAACAGGTGACTGCTCCATAAATGCAGCTGAACTGATCAAAGATAGCTATGCTTGTGCAACCTCGTTCTTGTTGATACTACAGAAATCACACACTTCTATCCAGCACATGCTTTGTTGAAGTCATAGATTCACAACTGTTATTCCAAATGACAGTTACTCCTAGACATTCTTGTAAAGAACCTATGGGACAATAATACTTGTCCAAATAGTCTAGTCATACAAAATTTCTTTAACACATCTGTAACCTGAAAAAAATCCCAGTGGCAAACTAAAGAACCCTCTCACCCTTAATAAGAGATAAAGGGTCTACTGTTTGCCCTAAAGCACTACTCAGATAAAGCAGGTCATCCGGAGTCTGTCGGATGTTAGAGCCTCAGGTCCACTTATGTAATTCAAAATTTTTATGACTCCTATTTATTTTTTAGCAGAGTTGAAGGTCCCAAAGTTTAGGAAGTGAAATGATCAGATACCCGTCTTCTTTACCAGGAAGCCGAAGGTCATCAGGAGCGTTAGACACAGAGGATGATAGAGTCATTTCCCAGCTGGCCACTGTGTAGGGGAATTCAAGGAACACTTCCTAAGCACCTTCTTCTGTATTTTAGGCATCAGGGGAGACCCTCATTTGTAATCTTGTATTTTCCAGAGCTTAGCTCTCTGCCTTTGCTCAAGCGGAGAAGTAGCAAGTATCCAGTTATGGTGTTGCTGATGAGAGGATGACAGTCACACCAAGGAGACTGACAGGTACTGACTCACACCATGCACCAGACGTCACCATTAGCACTTTATCTGCATTACATAATTTAATTGTCACAAACCTCAGGAAGCTGATTTGGTCCTTATCTCCACTTCAACAGATGACAGCTCAGGGCCTGAGAGTGGGCAAGCAATGTGCTGACAATTATACCAGCAGGAAGCCCTAGAACCCGGACACAACCCCAGGTGTGACTCCAGAGCCCATGCCTGGAACTCCACACCTTCTGCATCCCATATAGTGGGTTTTATAGGTATTATCCCATTTGAAATTGGAAATGAGGGAAAGTTCAACTCTTCAATTAGTGCATAAAGGAAAGGTAAAATTTCTTTCCTGTGTGATTATTTTAGAAGCAACAACAAACTCAAAACATGGCCTTGAACACACATAACGAATGTACCAGCAGAGGGGATATCATAAGAAAAGTGGCACAGAAAAGAAACATTCTACAGCCTATCCAGCATTATCCATGAGCATTTCAGTCACTACAGAGGATATCAGAATCAGTCTACTTTAGATTCACAAGACTTACTATAACCTGGAGAAATGCCTTTTGTTGCTCTAATTCCATAATCCAAAAGCAGGAGACTATAATTATGAATGTGATTTCCAGGACATCTTGAATATAAGAAGCACATTCCTCAGAAAAAAATATTCAAGCATTCTATCCACTGGAAAGACCCATTCCCAGTTGTAATGATAAAATATCATGTATCTATAGGTGCCATATGAACATCGCTTGTAACAGTTAAGTCACTACAAGATCATTAGAAACCTGATAATTTCTGGGAGAATTAATCAAGCCCAGTTTCCATCCCACTGAGCCAAGGAATAAATGCACCACAGTGAATTTATGAAGCTAGTAATACAGTTTATGGGACTGTTTGGCAGCCAGTGGGCTTTTTCCTGGGTCACTCACCCTCCCTCCCCATGCCTGCTCTCCTCCTATTGAAAAGCTCCAAGAGTGTGTACGATTGTCACACAAACAGGTGAGAAAAGTGATGCTCAGAGGAGTTTGGTAACCTGCTTAGCCTGGCGCAGCTAACATAATACATTCTACATAAGGTCAGGAAAAGAAGACATCGTTGTCAAGAATGCACCAGGCAACATGGAGCATGGCTCTTTCCATTTGCCACCAACTACAAAAACCTCAGCTGACACTGGGGGTCCTCTGTTCCCAGGGCATGAGCAAGGACCCCACCTTGGCTCCTCCAGAAAGCTTTCTTTTTTACCTTCTCATATGTAAGCAGTTAAAATATTCTGAAATATCTCACCTGCCTTCCCTTCCATCTTTCTCTTTAAGATTATTTCCCTTGCTTCTTTCCCCACTAAAGTCTTAATTACCACAGCCAAAGGGTGAGGACCTCAGTCAGGATAAGAGTAGGAGGAAAAGGCAAGGGCCCTCCTGCTTGCTCCTGAACTAAAGTTTGTTTCTGGCTTCACATTGTCTTCAGCTCTCCTCTCACTTCCTCCATGCTGACGGCATCTTCTTTGCCTGTTATTTTTAGCTGGTGCTTGGTCCAATCTGCTGAGTCCTGACCACGGATGCTCCTGAAGTGACATCAGGGACAGCATGCATCCCAGCAGGCCTCTTTGCCATGGTCAGCCTTTCCAGACTTCCTGTTTCATTAATGTGAAGAAAAGGCTCTTTCTCACTTAACCAAATTCCAGCAGACGGAGCTGCAACCCTTGATCCTCCATCGCTTTCTCTCTGACTGCGCCCTCTGTAGGCGGAAGGCCCTTAGGATACAGACTCAGATGGAAAAACACGGTCATGGTTAAATTGCCATTCATTCAATAAATGTTCTCTGGATGGAGTATTCATATAACACTTAAGTCAGATTATACTGTCTTTTGCAATACATTCCATGACATGTACTAATACCATATTTTATTCAAATTCTTTTCTTAAAAATAAGAATACATGTGCTTTACCTGGAACAAAGCTTCCCTGGACCACCTCCTTGTATGCCCACCAGCCTTCATGGATTTTTGGTGAATTCTGTTGAGCTGAAGAAAAACAAGGAAGAGAGAATGAGATAAGAGCAGCAAAGCACTGTGTCCTGAATGTCTAAGCAAGAAGGGTGAATATACATACAGTAATTCCTTTCTACCCAAAAGTCCTACTAAAAAAAATTAACAGCAACCCTCTCACTCCTTTTGTTCAATTAGATCATTAACCGTCGATATACTATCACAGAGTGTTATTAAAAGCACTCGGGGTATTTCTGTTCAAGAGAAATAGACCATAATTATACACTTAAGCTTATTCGAATTCCCTTCATTTGTCTCTAACTCTGACTCACCTCTTCTTCTCACCAGCCCCCTACACACAGACACACGGACACACAGACACACAGACACACGGACACACAGACACACAGACACACAGACACACACACCCTCCGCTGGAACTGAGAAGAGGCTGATCTCATCTACAAGCCAGGCAAAAATCCCACGTGCACACAGAGCTCTTAGGACTGGAGAGGTGGCGAGTTTGCTGAAAGGGCTACACCGGAAGTGGGAGGGGTGCAATCAGCCAGCTTTCCTCGGGCCCCATGAAATGAAAATAAAAATGTAAACAATCATGGTGAGGGCTTTTGACATCACAGGGAGAAGGGGTTGAAATCCCAAGAAACTGGAACATATCATGAGGATCTGTGAGCTCATACTGACGTGGCCTCAGAATGATCTTCGGCATGTATGACAGCTGATGGGTGAACTGGGGCAATTCCTTCCTATGTGGGTATACATTGCCCAGTATAGGGGATACATACATTTGTGTCAATCCCTTTATTAATTAAACTGCATTCATATTTCAGCTCTTAGTCATAATGGAGGAAAAGAATGTGATTTCAACCATACTTATCATTTGGCCAGTGTAAGGTAAACATTAAACCTTTATTCAAATTTCCTTTCTTTAAATCTTGTTTTTTCAGTCTCCCGTTTCAGACTCATCGTTCTGGGACAGAGAGAATGTCACAGACAATGGGTTGGAAAGCAATACTTTGCGTAGAGAGAGGATTGGCTGAATTCCTTTAGTTTCCGTATAAGCTGCGACTGCTTAGCTCTAAGTGCCTTCCCCTGGTAGAGAGAAGATATGCTTTCTGCCTGTGGCAATAAGACCCCCGAGGCTTGCAGCTCTGTGACCAAAGAGGATTTATGACCCAGGACCAGTAAAAGAGAAGTTAACTTCTCCTAGAGCTGACAGTGGGGCAAGGGGACTTTAGACACAAATAGAAGAGGGACGAAAAACCTATTTAAGGCTCTGGAAAGACACCACATTCCAGGAGCATCAAAGTAGAGTGAATGTCCCAGGACTTGGATGTCCCACATGGCCCAGATAGAGCCCAGCTGTTCCCCCAGCCCTTGAGAAGATCCAGGCGCAGTTGAGTTGAAAGCCAGCTCATCTGTTCTGGGGCAGCAGACAAAGGGAGAAGTGACTTCAGGGCAGAGGCGGGAGAGGTTCTGTGCAGCCGGGGAGCCAAGTGGAAGCGTCCTCAGAGTCTCCAGGTGAAGACTAAAGTTTGTTGACTGCTAACTTACACACATAATTTCAAAAAAAAATCAATGTCATGTTTTAACTGTAACATAAAAGAGAAATGCAAAGAACATAATTTATAATAAAATATGTATTTTAATTGGTAGATACATGGGTGTGATGCACTAGAAGATAAAAGGAAGTACTTGAAATTTTTATTGAGGCGGGTACAAATTATATGGTTGTATTGTACTGAAGATCCCAGAATCCACAGGTAGCATTGCTCTCAGTGGTGTGGTTTTCCAAAATAGTGAACAACTCTGGGCAGAGTCTGGAGCAAAATGAAGTACCAACTTCCCTTGATTTATACAGTATTTGTACTGCTGGGGGACGGGGTATATCAAAACTACGTAAGAGATGCTTCATGTTCATATGCAACATGAAGTTTGCAGACTCACATAAAGATAACAGTTTTTGCTCCCTGGATGTCTGCTGAGACACGGGACAATTTATCACTGTTTGGGATGGTCTTATGCTTTGCAGAGTGAATCTCTGTGCTCCCGTGGTTGGTGCTTCTCAGACTGTCTTTCACCGCAACAACCTCCAACTGCCTCGCCCATTTCCAAATCCTCCTCCAGGAACAGTGGCACCCCTTTTGACCATCGCTGACCTAAAGGGACTATTTTTAGCACTCTCTGTACGTGCTAAGTGAGATAGAGTGAAATGTATGCTAAACACTAACCAGAAAACAATGTTTTAACTAAGTAGCTAAAAGATACACTCCATGTATGTGAATTATAGTGCTGTGCACCACCCCATTACATATTCAAGCATTTTTTTCTACTTTTTTTTTGCCACTTGTCCATCTTCTTAAGAAACTGTTGTTTCCACCAAAGGATAAAGGAGTGAGGAAAAATGAAAAAGCAAAGATGCTTGCTCTTAAGATGATGTAAAAGGGAATGCTAATTCTAATGCAACTGAGGAAGTTGACTGAATTTTCAGATTTTAAGATACATCCATATTCTCTCTGTTTCTCGACGTGTGTGTGCTTACACACAGACACACACATACACACACGCCCCTACAAGGAAGACCTAGCAGTCTGCCGAAGCATCCATTTAAGAAACCTCACTTCAGAGGAAGAAGATGAAGCCCCTGGATAACTGAGAGGATTCCGAGTAACAAAACTATCGCTGAAAACCTCTGTTCCATCCAGAAAGTTGCAAATCACTTTGCTCTCCTGATCTGCAAGCATTGCTTCTTCAGCTACCATTCAGAAGTGGGCTTATGTTAAGATTTTAGCAGGTGGCAAACCGTCAGACCGTCTGAATCACGTGTGTTCAAATGACAGAATTGCAGAGTTCTCTTTAGCTTCCTTAGATGTACATTGGGAAGGACCCAAATTTTCCTGCCCGAATCAGTAAGCCTGAGTGGGGCCCATTGGATGCCCATCCGTTACAAAATACACTTACTGCAGGCTAGTGTTAAAGAAAACAAAGGCATTTTATGTAACATATTTTCAAATGAGCTCGTATGTCCAGTTTGGATTTATACTGTTGAGCAAGTAGAAAGAAGAGCACACTGAAAAGGTACCCAGTCCTGGGTGGGTGGCTCAGTTGGTTGGAACATTGTCCCCGTACACCAAATGGCTGTGGGTTTCAATTCCAGTCAGGGCACATAACTCGGTTGCAGGTTCGTTCCTCTGTCTGAGCTTGTATGGGAGGCAACTGATCGATGTTTCTCTTTCACATCGATGTTTCTTTTTCTCATTCCCTTCCTCTCTCTCTCAAAACAATTTTAAAAAATCCTCCAGTGAGGATCAAAAAAAGAAAGAAAGAAAAGGTACCTCATTTCAAGTTTTGCTACGGTCCTTGGAGCAGCTTGAGACAGAGCACCAGAAGTACTGGATTTCCATTTTAACTGCTGGCCAGATCCTCAACAGCGACCTTGCTGTTTACATCTGGTCTCCAGTGGGTGGGGAGCTGACTGAGACGCCCTCAGAGCAAACAGGGGAACAACAGCAGCCTTAGTTCTGCTGTGCTCTCTGCTTCTCTTTGCGGATGGATTGAGATTTCTTTACCTAACATGCAACCAGCCCCTGGAGAAAATCCAGGTGTCTAGTCAAAAAATTATGTTGACACTGCTACATGAGGAGATATACATAGCAAGGGCCCCTCTTGAGATAGTAAACAAAACTTATTTCCATTTTATTCTCCTTTTTCTCATGGTGGCAGTTTGAGAACTTGTGAGCTTCAAAAGGAAATGCAGAATCTCAGGATTTTGAAAGAAACAGAGTTTGTGGTTCTAATCTCTTCCTGTACAGATGAGGAAACTGAGGCACAGAGAAGGGATGGGGTCTTAGGACAGGGGTCAGCAAACTTTTGCTGTAAATGGCCAGATAGTTAATCCTGTAACTTCGAAGGCTATACTGTCCCTGTCCCAACTACTCAACTCCGCCATTACAGCACAACGGCGGCATATGCAATACATACATATATAACTGGACGGGTGTGGCTGTGTGCCAATAAAATTTTATTTACAAATATAGGGAGATCACTAGATTCGGCCTGTGGGCCACAATTTGCTGCTTCCTGTCTTTGAACGAAGAAAGGATTTTGTCATCTAATTCTGTTTCTTACTCAAATTTTCAGAAGTGAGCTATGTTAAAGAGGAAACCAAAGAATTTGAAAATACATGAGTTTTCCAATGGCATGTAAACGATATCTGGTCAATAAGCATTGTATAAAGTATGTGTAATATAAAGTCTTTTCCAGACTTCCTGAAATTAATCACTAGAATCTACATTAAATTCAATAGGGCCCCCTCCCACTGCCCTCTCCTCTTTCCACTGGGCTAAAGCATCAAAGTTGGAGGGGCCTCATATAAACATTGCCCACAACCCCACCCTGGGTTGCTCACACCAGTCATTAAGGACCTGACCTATTGTTGGAAGCCCTTTTATTCCATCCATAAAGCATGTTTCTGGATGACTCCTGGGAATCTCACCTGTTTCCATAGATAAAGTAAGTATATTTTCATATGTTAATTCTTTCCCATCACTTTGAAATAAACTTTTACAACTCTCCTCTATATAAATAATATATATAGTATATATGTACATGTATATATTATATTTATGGTATATATATATATATATCTTCTTATCACGAGCTGCAAGGCAGAGTTAAGGAACTTAACTAACCCAGGCACAGAGAAAACACACCTGTGAATCATATGTAAATGGAAACTGCAGTGGTCTCCCAACCTGGGAGAAAACACTTCAGAGCAATGGCTGAGCGTGCCCTGGTGTGGTAGGAAAGGCAAAGGTACAGGAGGGAACAGAGGAGCCCTCACATAGGGACTCAGTAGGGAAAGGGAGATTGCTTAATAAAACTCCACCATCAGTCAAAACGCACCACATTGTAAGCAGGCACATTGCAAAATGAGCTTCCAAGCCCTGGGTCAGTACAATGATACTTGTGCCAGATGGTTCACAAAAAGAAAAGACGGTGTCAAATACATGGAAGGCAGTTAGAGCACATGAGCTGCTATGGTTACTTGGTTTCCATGTGATAGCAGGAGCTCTGAAACTGCTTTTTCTCCATGAAATTGCTTTTCTCACCTGAGGAGTTAACTCAACGAAGGAGGCACTGAGCCCACTGGATCAGGAGAACACCAGATGCTGCAAGGTGAAGAAGTCCTGCTTACGTGGGAGGCAGGATGCAAAAGTATCACAGCCCCTACCCGAAGGACTTCCTGTTTTTGTTTCCTGGCCAGTTCTGCCCCCTCCGTGGGAAGCGGGAGCACTGAGAAGAGCATGGCTCACTGGAGGGAACATGATGACATCCCAAGCGCACTGCGCGGTGCCCTCTGGGCCTGCTGAGCATAATGCTCTTCTCCAAGTGCTTGACTTCTACACCACCAGGCAGGTCTCTCCCTCTTCCGTGGACCCCTGGTATTATGTTACCCCTCACGTTAGCATTTAGATAGTGCCCCACCCTTATCTGTTTCCGTGTCATTCTCTTACACTAACCTACAACTTTCTTGAGGTCATGGGCTGTCTTCTTTTGAAATGCCATTATTTGTGCAAAGCTTGGTACGGAAGAGGTGCCCAATAAAAGTTGGATAAATGCATGAGAAGTTGAAATCCAGCTTAAGCAGCCCTGGAGACATTTTAGGCTATATCCAAAGACGTGGTGATGCCTATATTTGTAGTCAGTGGGGATGTGGACAAAAGTGTTAAGTTGGGTGACAGGCCCACACTCGCTTGACAGATGGAGGAGCACCAGGAGCTGGCTCCCTGCCTGGGGAAATGGAAGCCATAGACAACTCCTTTATTTAGTTTAATGCATTTCATTTAAAAGCATGGGGGTAAGAGTTAAAGGGAAGAAATGCTATACTTGAGAGTATTTACATTTCTACTGTCCTTTACTTTTTCTGAAGTTGTGAGACAAGGATGAACCTCCTTTCTGTCCTTCCTCCCTTTATGACCCCATCTTACCATAAACACTAGAGAGAACACACGGACCACCAAGAATTGCACTGGCTACCTGGGTGACAAAGTGACAGTACCAAGCACTGAAGATGGGTATAAGCTGGAATCCCCTTACACCTTGGGCCAGACCCAAGCAAGCTGATCTTGAAATTATACAATATTTGTGTTGGGAGTTAAAGAAAGGAAACCAGTGGTGGTAGATCAGCCTTATTACTCTCACCTGAAAGGCTGAGAATGGGATCGTGGTTCAGAGGCTCAAGGTAGTTGGAGTCGAAAATCAACAGAAGAAAAGTCCCTAACATGGCTCATGTTTAGCTTGGTATTCTAGAGTCTCTGAAATTGAGTGGATTTACCACCCACTCTTTTCAAGAAACTTCTGATCATTCCAGCCCCACTGTAATCTCTCACCTCTATGGATTTTAGAACTTTAGCGTCTATTCCTATTTATCACTTTCATTAATTCAGCAAACATTTGAGCACCTATGACTGCAAGGCAGTATTCTATGCATCGAGAATACAAAGTTCCATTTTCCAAGAACTTGGATTCCAATGTATACTAAGCAAACAACAGAATTAAACTATAAGGAGAACACTAGATATAATTTAAGAGGTGAGGTAATAGAGTAACTGGAAGGACACATTAGATCGTGTGACAGTGATGACCTTTGAGACTATGACACTCGATCTGAGATTTAAATGACAAAAAGATCCAGCCTCATAAAGGTCAACAGTGATAGTATTTCAGATGGATTATAAGAAGGCAGGAAGGAGCTTGGCTTTTTCAAGAAAAATATGTGGTCACAGGAGAGGCAAGGGAAGGGAGGTCAGAGATGAGGCTTGATGATGTGGGTAATAGTCCAGAAGATGATGGTGGCTTCCACTAGGATGGTGTCGGTGAAAATAGGAGTGGCTGGACCCTATATTTTTTATAGGAAAAGTGAATAGGGCATGGCGATGGATTGGATGAGGGAAGTCAAAGACCATGAGTGAAGGGTAACTCCCACCTTGTGTGGCCTGAGTGACTACGTTGACAGTCATTGAGACGACAAGGGAGACTGGGGAAGGGGCAGCTTTGGAGCGTGAAGTAAATGAAGTCAAGAGTTGTTTGCAAAAGCTCGTGAGCTTTGTGCCGAGATGTCAAGTAGGCAGGTGGATATCAAACGAGTTCTCAGGAGAGGTTAAGAGATACATGCTTAGGACTCTTTGGCGTATGGATGATATTTACAACCATGAGTTTATAGGAAGTTACCAAGAATCATGTGAAAATGTGCAGCGAGACCCAAAGGGACATGGAATAGAGCTCTGGGATGTTAACTTTATTGAGATTTCCCATTTTTAACCTAATTTTTGTTTCAAGGTCTCATCCAGGATCCCACATTATAGTTAGTTGTCATATGTTTTTACTCTTTTCATGGTCGCAACAATTTCTTCATATACTTTTAATTCATGTCTTCCCATAGCCCTACCTCCCTAACTAAATGAAAACTATCTCGTGGGTTGATGTGGTGCTTAGTCTACAAAAAGGCAACACAAATAACAGGTGCACTAGGCATCGTGTTTAATACACGGCTGTTTAATGAGTGTAGGAAGGGGAGACAGACAGAAGCCCCCTGCAGAAATGCTGTTTTCCAGAGTTATGAGAACACTCACCTTCAGACTCCTTTTCAGTTTTTCCCTGAAACAAGTTTAGTGATAGTCCTTAGATATTAAGAACCACATAACTCAAATAATAACACTAGAAGAACACAAAAAGGGATAAAAATATTATCTCTGATTTATGTAATTGTAAGAGGGTATCTATAATTTTCTTGTCATTTCTCTTATCAAACATTACTTCCTGAGTTGTTTTCTCCATTCTCAATTTAGTGCACACATAATAGCCCTTTCAGTAAACATGCCACCATTTCCCAATTATTCCCTTCTTATTGGTCATCTGAAGACTGAAATTAACATTTTCAAGCCCAGAACTTCCTCTGCTCCCCTTCTTTTACAATCTTTTTGTAAAACAGCATGACAAAATCAGTGTGGAAGAACAAGGCATCCATGTATTTAAGTCACTCTGTAAAAAAAAAAAAAAAGATCAATTTGCATTGCTATTTTAATGTGATTATTTTTAAAGGAAACTATTTGGGTAACCTCAAGACAAATAAATAATGACAGAATAATGCTAATAAATTTAAAAATAATTTTAACTTCTGAGAAATAGGCAACTAAACAAGAAGCTTTGTAACTCTGTAACAAAATGCAGACAAGTGGGGAGCCCCAAACAGGGATTTGTAACAGGGTCCAGAAGAGATGGAGATAATTGGCTCCACACCACAGGGCACACCTGCCCAGAATGCTGGCCGCTGTGGCCAATTGTGGGAGGAGCCAGAAATGGGGCTGCAGAGGAAGATTGGTGCTGGGATTTAAACCCAGTGAGGCAGCCATTTGATGTCTCTTCTGGGACAACACGTCTCTTTTTGGGACCACGCGTCTGTTTAGGACCACACGGCTTTGGTGTCTTGGTTGGGACCATGCGGCTTGGGTGAGAGTCAGGACCACGAGGCTTTAGAAGTGCTCCCTTTTGCCACATGGAGGGTGCAGGGAGGACTGTGTGCATTTGTGGGGAGCTTTAGTTTGTGTTATTTCGAATGAATAATAAATTCCTTTCTTTTTCACTGAATCTTGGGCTTTGAGAGATATCTTTCCTTTGGCAGTGGACATAACGAACCTGGGGGGTTCCTTTTGGTAATAGTATATTGCCCTTTGAGGGCCCCCCCTTGTTGCTCTGTAACAACTCTGTCCAATGAATGAGTCTCTTTTGTCACAAATTCATGATATGAACATTTCATCAAAGTCAGGACACATTTTGTATTTCATGTTTTTACTCTATCATCATGGAATCAGTAACAGATGTTATTGTCCATGAATGTTATCGATCAATTTGGTGGTGAATCTATTCATATTTTAAAACAGATAGATGAAACTTCAGACCCCCAAAATTCAAATCCATGTCCTGATTCACTCGGACTCCCATAATTCATAGTGATAAGGAGAATGTGTGTATGTGTTATATTCAGAATACTAAAAGGGTATTGAAATAATCAATCTATTTTAAACTATAGTTGCTAAACTATTGATAATTCCTAAAATCAATGAGTTAGTCAATTGTGGGATTAATCTGATTTCACAGAAAGCTTTCAGTCACAACTAGTAGCTTTGAATAAGACTAAAATCTCATCCCTCTCTTAAGCTTGAATTCAGCAAGCTAATTCAAATGAAAAAGAAAGCAGGAAGAATTGTTGCTATATTTTGAGAAGCAGTATGAAATAATGGAAAATACACAGCAATCTGGAGTTCCTCTAAGGCAAACATTTATTAAACACTATGCCTATTATACCTACTATATGTGTTGCCCAAATGTACTACTAAATTTTGTGTAACTTTAGGCAAATTATTTTATCTATTACACGCTCAGTTAAAAAAGAACCCCTATAAACCACTGTCTGTTGGGAACCATCCTGCCTGGTTTCAGAGGCTGTAACCCTGCCAACAGGAGAAGGGAACCTTGGGACCATAAGCCACTAAGGAGACAAAACTCATCCTCTTAGCAGAGGTGCAGCCTCTGCCCCCTTTACTTCACCCTGCTTGGCCCTGGGGGGGATGACTGGTTAGCCAATAAAACTGGTAAAATTCCTCAAGGGAGGGACAACCTAAGACGGGCATGGTCATGAAGGGGGCCATCAAGGAAGGACTTAGAGGATTGTGTGGAAGGGACAAAAACCCCTCAGCCCTTAGCTTTACCATAGCTTGAGTCCTCATTCTATATCTGAAAAGTCTCCTAATCTCTTGGCTGCCTTGCTTCCCCCACCTGATTCTGGCCTGAAACAATGCTGATGGGGGGTGCAGCTCTGTGCAGGAATCAGCAGTTTCTGATTGGGGGCAATCAGGCCTAAGAAAGAATGCATAAAGTCCTGTGAAACCTTCTTTGCTAAGAATGTTCTCAATTTAAATGTTAAGGGTCTGAGCACAAAATAAGTTTGTTTCCCAAGGTTTTACAGCTGATTGGCATCACCTGTCTACCAGACCCTGACTCAAAAGGACCCCTGACATCCCAGAAATGTTATCTGTAAACCATACCTCCTTTCTTTGATATGCATCCCTATGCAAGCTAAACTCAATAAAACCCCATTGAGAGAGGGGCTACACACCTTTCTCTTCTGAGAAACTGGCCAGCCTTCCTCCCCAAGCAGATCATGTCCTGGCAGAATTACTCTCATCCACGGTGGCCCAGGGGAGCAAGCACCGCAGGCAGAGCTCCCCCACAGGCGTCCTTATTGAAAATTAGAAATAATTACCTTAAAGAACCATCACAAGGACTAAATACACTAATGTACATAAGAAAATACTTAGCACTCAGAAAATGACATCCATTACTTTTATTATTTGATATTAGTGGTGGCGATATTGGAGGATGGAGGTTCATGAAGAGGCGGAAGAGGAATCTGGCAAAAGGAAGAAAGTAGAAAATTGCTCAGAAAAAGAAACGAGAAGCTATGGCACAATTTTACTTGAATCTGGTTGAAATTAAAAAAAAATTATGGCCTAAAGCATGTGGATCTGTGTACTCCCTCCCCTAAATTCTGAGCCAACTCATGGAATGAAAAAGACAGAGGGAGATTTCAGGAGCCTCCTGGAGGACACTCATGACATTTGTAAGTCAAATACAGTCACTGAGGAACCCACGGAAACCAAACAGAAGACCTGAAGCAAGAAAACAAATGATTCTGGGCAGCTCAGGCAGGGAGCCTCTGCTATTTGTTAGGACCAAAGCTAAACAAAGACCAAGGCGCTTTGGGGCTGCAGGAAGAGAGGCCAAAACAGCCCACTGAAATCAATTAGCTATGGTGGGCCATGGGCCAGATGCTAACCTTAGGCAGAGGCTGTGCAGTTTTATTAATTTATTTTTTTTCATATACTGTGAACTTAACATCATTTTGTCCTTCTTTCAGGGTCTGAGGGACTCAATAGTATTGGCTGATCTTGCACTACATTATAGGTACTGCAACGTAATTTACAAGTGGGAGAGCCATGGAATTATGAGCGTATCTGAGCCATCCAGACAAGCCAAACTAGAGCTCCATTATTTAAATAACAAAGACGAAAGTAAAGTTTGGAACTTGAATTATTAGGACAGTTGTAACATGAAAGACTTGATCATTCTACCTATCTCAGCCACTCTGTCAATGAGAATGACTGAAAAATTTATATTTCCCACCAGGAATTTTCATTCCAGATCCATCCAAACTTTCTAGAGCTCACTAAATAGGGTATCATTATTTGCTAGAGCCTGGTGAGCACCACAGTTTTCTTTCACTCCTATGGCAAAGATAGTGTTAATAATCCCCCCAATATCATTTTCCTCCTTTTCTTTAACAAGGAAGTCCCTGGGACTTAGTAAGGTCCATGGCTTCCCAGAATAACAACTGTATCTCTCTACCTCCCTTGGAGCTAGGTGTGTACATGTGATTAGTTTCTTACCAATTTATGTACATTTTATTTCATTTCAATCCAACTCAATATGATTCAATTCAGTCCAATCCAAAAGATATTTAGCATGTGTTCACTGCATTTGAATACCTACCCTAGATTTCTTTCTATTTTGGAGAGGCTCACAGTTCAAGGAGAAAGAAAGAATTGTCTTTCATGTATTTGAGGCTAATGTTTATACAAAATATTAGTTAAGATAATACTAGTGATGATAATGCTAGTTTATCTGCTGTTAAATGTCAACTCTAAAATCTCAATGGCATAGTTCAAGTTTACTTCCCTCACATGCAAAAGCCCCAAACTGGTTTTCCTGATTGTTGCACAGCTTTCCAATTCAGGACCCAGGTTCCTTCCATCTTGTGGCTCTGCTATCTGCAACGTACAAGTTCAAACCCATGCTGTATACATCAAGCCAGATGGAAAACAGCACGGGGACTCTCCTTTTCATGGCATTGAGCCTAGAAATAATACTCATTACATTTGCCCACATTTCACCGACTAGAACTTATTCTCCTGAATATACCTAAATATAACAGAGGTCAGGGAAATGCCCAGCTATGGACTATACAATGGTGTTTGACTGGACAGAATGAAGGGAAGTCTTGTAGAATCTTCTACAATTTGCAGAGACAGTGAAGAAAATGTAAAGCTTCCCATTTTTCTAGGATGGGCCAAGAAAAGGAAGAAATGTGTTTTGAAGAATACACAGCAGGCCCTGGCTCCATGGCTCAGTGGTTGGAGCATTGTTCTGTGCACTGAAAGGTTGCCGGTTCGACTCCTGGTCATTGTACATGTCTAGGTTGTGGGTTCGATCCTTGGTTAGGGTGCTTACAGGAGGCAATTGATTGATGTTTCTCACATCCACGTTTCTCCCTCTCTCTCTAAAATCAATGGAAATATCCTTGGGTGAGGGTTGAAAAAGAAAAAAAATACACAGGTGACTTTTGATTTGCCTAGGATTTCCTAAATTACCACTGTTGTCCCAACATAATTATAACTAAGACCTTCTTTGGCTCTTGAAGGTATCCCAGTTGAGATGATAAATTACATGGTCGTCTCTACACATAGCAGTCTTGGCCACATAGAGCTACAGCTACAAGAATCTGCCTGTAGGGCACTTAGATCCATGTCAGATCATCCACATGTTGATGACTATTTTCTCATGTGTCATATTTAACCTCAGTCAAGGATGTATAGTTTCACTCTCCCCACCTATACTTTCTCCTTCTCCTGCTATCCTCATCACATTTGACAGCAGACAATTGATCAAACCAATTCATTTGATCACAGAAAAGTCTCAATTACTAGCAACCCCATGACCCAGATACTTTTAATATTAATATTAATACTTTTTAATATTTATATGTTAGATGTAAAGAGGCAAATTTCAACAAAATAACCTTATCGAAGGTCCTGAAGATATTAAAGGCTGAGTTACATGGGGGAGGGACCCCCACCCTTCTTCTGAGTAACCTTTCTCCATCTGTGAATATTCAAGATGGCCCCCATGCTTTCTTCTACTCCTGCTTAGACAGTGAGAATGGCTACCACAATGAGTTGATATAAGATATTAAATATAATACATTATAATTGTCTTATAAACAAATTACCTAATTATATTTTATTTCCTCTAAATATGGGCTAGCCTGTTCAAAAAAATGAAAATATGACATAGAAGTATAGATGTGAAATCCTATTTTCTGTCCCCTCATTTATCAAAGGGAGAAACTGAGACCCAGAGGAGTGTCAGCCTTCAGAAAAGTTACAGGAGGGAGCAAATACTGGGGTTCAAGGCCTCTGGGGATTAAGCTGCTGCTCTTCCAGCTACATATAAAAGGATTTTTAAATGAGATGTAAAGGGGAAGATTAGTTGCCAGTTAAACAAAGCAGCCAACTTCAGTTATTTGGGATTATCAGTTCAGTGGTCAGCAAAGTCCGGGTTTTCTAATAACATGTGCACCTATTCCACCAAAGAAATCTTTAAGGATGAGATTTGGTCTTGTTAGCCTGCAGAAGGGGGTTCCGGGACAGAATGTGCCCTCACTGCCTAGGAAAACCAAGTGGAAGAAGACAGTGACAAGCTCCAGAGAGACAAGTTACAGAAAGCTCCTTTTGTTCTTTAATCATCTGCCTCTAGAACCCTTTGAGATGTACTTTCAAGGTTTACTCACTTGTAAATCAAAGACAGATTGTTATGAGAACCTATGGGGGAGCCTCCTTTCTCTGAGATTCTTTTTAAAAATTAATTTCTAAAGGAACAAAGGCAAATGTACTTTAAAATGACTTTTTTTTCATTCAAACAATATGTTTTCTCAAATTTCTGGGAATACCAACAGCATCCTATCTCTGTTATAAATGTTCCACAAAGGCATATAACAACAAAACGAAGAAATGAAAAGAAAGGAAAAACCCTTAAAAATACTTTTTTAAACACCCAACAAAGACAGATGCCATTCCTGACAGCCATAGCACCCTGGGCTTTCAGAACAAAAATCACCAAGCATAGAAGTGGAAAAATACACTAAGGGTTACAGAGAACTCAGTCAATACATGCTTTCATCATCCTGGCCAGATTTTCCCCAGACCATATTCTGTTTAGAAAGTAAGCAAATGCTCTTTCATCATTAGGTTAATGCTCTGCAATTCTACAAATCGGATTCCTTTGAAACATCCAGGGTCATGCAATTGTGAATTTCAAAAGGTAGGCACAACCGGATAGAAATAATCTGTGTGCTCCTGAAGCAAACGCTATGCTCTAATTTTCAAGGTCAAAAGGTAGGATTGGAAGATTGAAGGAGTCTGCATGACATATACCAATATTGATCTTAGCTGAGTTTTTTTGTAGCTTGTGTACATGTTTGTGTGTCCCTAGTATATTCACACATGGCTGCTAGATGAAGGGACGTTGACCTAGGTGAGTGTACAATGTAAAGGTGGGATCAATCACAGGGGTCAGGACAGGCTGACATTAGGTTTTGGCCTTGGACTGAATTCAAAGGGGTTCTTAGCAGCCAAGAGTCAGCCAAGAGAAGAAATAATACATCATAATAGCTAACACTTAAATAGCTTTTATACACAGACACCACTAAACACTCTATGTATATTGACTCATTAAGTTCACAAAGACCCTCTTTAGTCCTAATATTACAGTCCCCACTTTATAGGTGAAGAAACCAAAGATTAGAGGTGTCAAGTAATTTGCCCAAGATCTCCCTGGTGGTAGGTGCTGCAGCTGAGATTTACACTTAGGCGATCTGGCTCCCCAATCTGTGCTCTTAATCACTAGGTTTATTTCTTCTCAAAAGCTGGAGGATAAACATACGGTTTTTCTATAGAGAATTTTAATTTTAAAAAAATAAAAAGAAGAAAAGAAAAAAGTCATCTTGAGATGGCAATGAGCTAACAGGTCACCAACTCTGGAGAAATTGCTTTAAAAAGGGCAGGGGGGAAGCAGGAAGACCCCAGCAGACAGCTGAGACCCTGCTGAAGACTTTCTCATGTAAAGACAGAATCTCAGATGGACACTCAGAAAAAAGACCCAATCACCCCTCTACTGCCACAGTCCGCCTGCCAGAATACGTATCACAACTATCCGGAGGACTCTGAAGACATTCCTGTGAACAAAGCTTTACTGCGAGTGTGGTTGATTCCTTCAGATGCATTTTAGAAGTGGAATTATTTGAGTCAAAGGGGGGAATAAATCAATGGGCATTTCCATTCTAATAAAAAATAAGGCAAGGATGATTAAAATGATGACAAATAAGTAAAAGCTGCCACTTATTCAGGGATTTTTGCATGCCAGATACCCTTCTAGGAACTTCAAATACAATTTCACTCAATCAAAATGAATCTATAAAGGAGAAAATATCATGGTGATTGATTTAAAAATATATAACTTGTCCATGGTCATGAGCTATTAAGTGGCAAATGCAGGATTTAAGTGAAGCCGGTTGGATGTTAAAACTCACAGGCTTTACTCTACTGCCAGGAAGCTCTGAACAATCAGAAGAGGAGGGTTGGGATAATAACTCTAACTACTGAAAAGAAGTTGGACAAAATTATTTGTCCATCATATATGTCAAATGAAACATATAACTTCCAGATCAACTAAGAAACAAACAAACTAAAACAAACAATGAAGAAAACAATTCAGTAGAGTCAAGAATGAAGAAAAGAGAGGGGCAGAAAGAGAGAGAATGTGTAGAAGGAGATGGAGGGAGGGCAGGAGGGAGAGGTAAGAAAAATCATAGGGATAGAAAATGAACTATAAAGGAAAATAAATTCAAATACATTAGTCATCACTATATGTGTAAATGGTTTAAATTCCATTACTATAAGGAACAGAATCACATATTGGACTTTGAAAAAATTAAATATTCTATATTCTAACAATATGCCCAAAATAAATGGCACTGAAAGATTGAAATTAAATAATGGAAACCATTTAAATATTCATCAATATAGGAATTGGTCAGTTAACAGTTATGTTTATCTGCAGGAATGACGTACAGTAGTTAAAACAAAAGAATTTGGTTTATAAGTATCAAAATAGACTAAAATTATATTAAGTGAAAAGCAATATGTAAAACCACTGATAATTTGAAATGTATATATGGAATATAATTATATATAGGATATTTATAATATGCACACCTTATAAAATAAAAAATATATAGTTATATATCAAAATTATACATATTATACATATCACAAAATAATACATACATTTTATGCATACATGCATATGTAGTGAAGTTATTTTAAAAATGGATACATACTGACTTCAAGAAGGTGATTATATCTTGAGAGAAGGAAAGTGGGCATGGAATTACAAAGCGGTACATGGATGACTAAAAATTTTATTTATTTAAAAATTTATGAAGCAAGTATGGCGAAATGTTAATCTTTGCTATTTCAGAGTGGTGGGGAGTGTTGGGCACATCATTTGCAGTTTTCTGGAACACTTAAAAAGTCCACAACTTTAAAAGAGGTCCGGAGAAATGGGTATGATAATACATACAGAGGCTATGAGATGAGCTTAAACAGCTGGTGTGGAAAACCAGCTGGGAAGTAAACAGCCTTAGAAGAGACGCGTGGGATGCATGAGTCAGTGGCACGGAGCCCGGTGAGAGCCCTTCTCAGCTCAGAAGCTGTAGACGGACTGGAAGTCAGTTCTTCCTGCATGAATGTATAGTTTTAGTAATGATCTAATCTGATTGATTATCTAGTAACTTAAGCCATTTCCAAGGTTAATATAGGAGAATAACCAAATAAGACTTTACAAATATTGTTAGGAATTTACATGTTCAAATATCAAAATGTTATGAAATGACAATACAATGCATTCTTGATAAGCAATTGGCAAATAGATCAGTGAAAGACCATATTTTGTTGTGTATAATGTGCACTTTTTTGCCCAAAATTTTTGAGGGAAAAATAAGGATGCACATTACACATGGGTAGTATTAATTCTGTATCTATATAAATGCTTTTAATTGTTTTATTTATGCTTATGTGTTAAAAGTATAACTTTAGAAAGCAATAATGATAACCATATGCAAAATAAAACCCTGGAATACAATAATCAGTTTTGTTTCTAATATAAATAAATAAATAAATAATTGAATTAAAAACTAAAATGAAAGATTATTTTCCTGAAAGCGTGGGCCAAAAATGTGAGTGTACAGCATACACAAGAGCACATGATACACAGCAAAATATGGTTGCATGGATGGTGCTGAAATATTCCCTAGCAATTTGTTAATAACATATAATAATGAAAATATCAAAATACATGACGATGGAGTGAGTGATTTTCTAGGAAAATTGACTGTGAACAAAAAATTGTTAGAAATGTTTGTCACAATATCAATTATTGATGGGTTAAAAAGTTAAAATGTAACATCAAATGTAAAAAAATAAGTAAATAAAATTTTAAAACACTATTTTCTGGGGCAAAAATAAAGCAACTTTTGAGTTAAGGAAGTTCACCTTCTTCCCCTGAATGACCACACTGTTTAATGCATCTAGGTAGACCAGTAGTCTAGCCCTCAGAGGACATCCAGGGAAATGAAAACTGATGGTGGTCACCCCCTATGGGAGATGAACTGTAACCTGGGTTAAATCTGGGCTGCAGACTTGTGATGGGCTGGGGTTTCCTCAAGGTAAGAGAGGGGGCCCCTTCGGAAGATTAGCAAGAGACAATGAAAACACAGGTTTATGTAGAAAAAGCAATGGGTTCTGACAGCGCTCTTACAAGGAAACTTAAAAATAACCCAACACCGAACAGCAAGCATTAGGCAAATGCCTCACAGGACATTCATGCAACATAGTATTAAACCATGTTTTTTGAAGATTATTTGAAGACACAGAAAAATCCTCCCCAAAAATTACTACATGAAAAAAGAAGAAAAAAGGGGAGGAAGAGAGTATATTGAAAAATGACCCAAATCTGGAGAAGAGACAATGAAATCTGGAAGAAAATTCAACCTGATGTTAAGTGAGATTATTCCAGGTGGTAAGATTATGAAGTAAAGTTAATTTTCAAACTTATTTTTCTGTCTTTCCAACATTTTTATGTTGCAACATCTTACAACACATATTTATTTTTCATTATGATAATTTTAAAAATGTTATTAAAAATTTTTAAAGCAAACCCTCCCACAGTGTGTTGAGTGCCCCAGAACCAGGGACTCAGATTTCAGTAAAGACCCAACGACTTCTCTTCTCAGTGGTCGAGATGAGCCTCCCCCACATTAATATCTCATTTTCAGACCTACAGACAAGAACAAGAAAACCCGAAGGACAATCATTCCTGAGCACTGTTTCTCACTCTCACACATTGGCCACTAGGCTGCTGGCTAAACGATTCCCCCAATTCTTAGTAGTCACTTTGACTCATGCAGAAAAATATACATGTCAAATCAGAGAAACCTCCTGAAGGGCGATTTTTCACCAAGGCAGCCGGGAGTGCTGTTTCCAGCCCTCAGCTCAGAGATCATGGTAACATTTTGGACTCTGTTTCAGTTTGCTCCTGTAAATGGCAGGGACCTCTTTGTGGGGGCCTCACTGTTCATCTAGCATTGAATTTACCAGAAGAGCTCAAATAGCGTGAGCAAACCCAGAGGTTAACAGGACAGCAGCTGCACGGTAACATGGGCCCTGGAAAGCCCTGCTCTGGGTGCAGCTGATGCCGTTTCATGAGGCTTCCTGAGTAACAGGTGCAGACAGAGGAGAGGTGGGTGGGGGTGGGATAAATATCACCTGTGAACGGTGAAGGCTGTCTATACTGTTCACATTCTGATGCTTCTAAAACACTGCAGAAAACTCTGCTGATGTACCTCTGTATGGCAGGGATGAATTAAAACATCTCTCTCCATCTATCCCTCCTTCCCTCCACGTCTGTCTCCTTCCGATTCTCTCTGTCTTTGTCTCTCTCTGCATGTGTCTCTGTTTCTGTGAGTGTCCTTGTCTCTCTCTTGGTTTGTGTGTATGTGTGTGTCTTTTTGTCTTTGTTTTCCTCAAATGTCTGTTTTGTCTCTTTCTCTGTACACCATCCCTTCTTCTTGTTCTTGGGACTTAAACAAAAGAAGTTGGGGGTGACTAATGTAGCACCTACCCTGCCTGGCACTGTGTTTGTTACTTTATATACATTATCTTATTCAAGCCACTCAGCAACCCTAAGAAGAGGAAATGGGCTGAGAGAAGGATTGTCTCCAAAGCCACAGGTAAGTGGTAGAGGCGAGGTTTGGACCCCCATGTGTCTGGCCTGTCTATGCACAGAGGGCGGAGGTGGCTAATCAGTAGTAATCCCCTATGACCACTCTCTGCAGTAACACTGTCCTTGCCTGTGGATACACCTGGAGTGGGCACTTCCTCTGTGATGGATGGGCTGATTCTTCCTTATCTACTGGCTGGGATATCCATGGCCCAAGATGTGAGCTCACCTACTCATGGGAAGAGAGAGACAGCAAAGCAACCAGCCCTCCAAACCTCCCACCTCAATAGCCTTCACACCAACTCTTTTTAAATTTCCTTTGACCTGATTTTTGTTTCTAGAATAATTTAACCTTATCCTTCCAAAGGTCTTCAGATATCCACGACCAAATAGCCATGACCAAGTCTTTACTGAACTTGCATTCTCTCCTTAACTAGCCTTGTCCTTAGCTTCTGTGATATTGTAGCGAACCACCTTCTATTTATTCTCTCTTTTTTTAAAAGGTAAAATTATATAAACATATATAAATGATACTTGACGTATATATGTTTATACACATGTATGCATTGTACAGGGTCTGGCAAAAACAACGCTCCTGTTTTATGAGCTGGTAATTTATACCAAATCATTTATTACAAAATCATAAATATGCAATTCTATAACACAACAATATCACACTCAAGCACACCATATGACATTTTAGGTGAAATGTTCATATTACTGTCCATCTGGTGAGAGACATTCACGTGCCCCACCAACCACACTCAATGGTGTTGTTTCTGCCAGACCCTGTCTATTATGTGTGTGATATGTATTATTCTCCTTTTTGTTTTTAAAGATACGTGTGTAGATGCATATGTATTATATATAATACACATGCACATATCAGGGAATTAAATGAGAGCACACGGTTGAGAAAACCAAGCATCAGAGAGCTCAGCACAAAGGAGATGTTCAATAAATATCTGTTGAGTTAACAAATGAACCACCTTGCAGTATTATTTCCCAATCTGCACCTCAGCAAATCTTCCACTCGACCCAGCTGGTGCGGCTCAGTGGATTGAGTGTGGGCTGCAAACCAAAGGGTCACAGGTTTGATTTCCAGCTGGGGAACATGCCTGGGTTGCGGGCCAGGTGCCCAGTAGGGGGCATGTGAAAGGCAAACACACATCGATGCTTCTCTCTCTTTCTCCCTCTCTTCCCCTCTCTCTAAAAATAAATAAATAAAATCTTGCACTCTAGCCAACTAGGAAAGAACCCCCTCTACATGCAATGCACCGTGTCTTTTCTTGTGTACATCAGCAGACCCCATCTGAGATGATTCCCCATCCTTTACAAATGCAGTTCACATCCTGGCTAAGTGATCACCAGCCCAGTGACAGTCTTCTGAAGCCTGAAGCAATGGCTCCTCTTGGAATATTCATAGCAATTTGAGTCCATTTGGCAATTTACCCTGTATTCTTCTGTACCTAATCTTCGGTAAGTGCTTGAATCATTACTTAACTTCTGTATTGTTACTTTACGCTTCCCTTGTCATTATCTCTTCAACTGAGTGAGCCTCGTTTTTTGTTTCTTTACTATGCTCCTCTAACAAGACATCCTCGGTACATGTTTAATTCATTAATATTTTGAGTGCAAGAGACAAACACTTCTAATGATTACTAACTTTTACGTGACAGAATGGGGAAAAGGTGACAAGTAAATTTGCAGAGCTTCTTCTGTGTACCAGATTCTTTACATGTAGATCTTGTTTAATTTGCACAATGAATTCATTAAGTAGGTTTTATCTCTTTTACTCATGAGAAAACTGAAGCTCAGAATTACTTAATCAGAGTTACACATCTGATAATAGGGAAGCTGGGATGTGAAACCAAGATTCAACTAGAAAGTTCATGTGCTCAAAATTATGCCACATTAAATGATAAGGCTTCTAGAAGAATAGATATGAAGTTATCTTCAGGCTAGGCCAAGATTTCTTTAACAGGACACAAATAGCCCTGACCACAGTGGGTGGGGGAAGATTGATAAACTGAGTTTCATTAAAACCAAGAACTTCTGTTTATCTAAGGATATTAAAAGGGCTAAAAGGCAAGTCATGTATTAGAAGAAATATCCAGGTAAAAGACTTGTATCAAGAAGATATTAAATACTCCTACAAATTAACAAGAAAAAGACAAACAGCCTAATTTTTTAAAGTGGGCGAAAGACTTGAATAGGTCCTTCACAAAAGTGGACATCCAATTGTCCAATAAGCATATGAAAGCTTGTTCAATGTCATGACTCATCAAACAAATAAAAATCACAATGAAAAGATTTGACAAGGATGTGGTGCAACTGGAGTTCTCATTTGCTGCTGGTGGGGGTCTAAATGGGCAAGACTGCTTCGAAAAACTGTTGGCAGTATCTCCTAAGGTTAGAACGACAAATCCCCCCTACTCTGTAACTCAGCAATTTCACTCCGGGATGCACACACAGAAGGAACCGGTGCGCGTGTCTTTGGGTAGGCGTGCACGAGAACACTACAGCAGCTTTGTTCATCATAGCCAAAGACTGCAGACACCCAACCACCCTTGCACAGTAGAGTGAGTAAGTACATTTTTGTACATTCATGTGATGGCATACAACACACCAGTGAAAGAGAATGAACAACTGGTATGTGCCTTGCCAGGGGTGAATCTCACATGAAGAAGCTGAAAGGTGGAAGAGCTGAAAGGTAGAAGAAACAGGATACTTATTTAGAGTCAAAACTTTGGGTTGGGTCTATGCTTCCTTTGGTTACATGCGTGATCTGGAGCAAACCACTTAATTTACTGAACCTTTTTGCCTCCTCGCCTCTAAACCCAGAATGCCACAGTTTATCTCATGGGTGTTGTGAATATCTCATGGGATAATGCATGTCAAAAGTACAAGGTTCACCTGGTTGCCGATATAGGGGTCCAGGAGCCGAGGTCAGTGAAGAAGCAGGACTAAGGGTCCCCAGTGCAGCTGGAAGACTTCATTGCTTCCCACCTGCCACATTTCCTCTGGCCTACATGTCCTTTCTGGAACTTGGTGGGTGTTCCCCCCAATGCAAACAGACCACCTGCTGTCGGGAAAGAAGACTCAACAAGAAGCCGGTAAAAGGCTTGGCTGGATGACAAACATGGAACTCAGAACCTCACGTCTACCTTCTTTCTCTGCTCTTACAGAAAAAGTTCCAGGACACGGGCATGTCCTATCACAGAAGAAAGAGATGGGAACCTCCTGGGAGAAAGCGAAGAAGCTTCCAACAGAATCTAACTGATGCTCTTATCCTCCACCCCCTCAACTTCCGTGACAATCGGTTCCTTTTACTTTTTAAAATTCATTATGTGTTGTAAGGTAGCTCAGGCAGTGATATAATAGACATGATGTCTCCACCATCGTTTCGGAAGGGAAGTTGACAGCATGTTAAATGTGCTAGGGTCTCTTTTCTTTAAGAAGAAAGTAATTAAATATCACTTGTAGAGCTGAAGTTCCACCCCACTCCTTCCTCCCTACCTCCCCCTCTCCTTGAGCAAGAGCCTCATGTCTGAAGTGGGCGTAAATCGCTTGCCTATGTCCTTTTGGCTTTCTACCCTCAACCCCATATACTATTGCTTGGGGTATCCTTCAATTAACTAAAGTTCACCCAGTCATATCCATCCTTTCACATTTGATTTTCTCATTATTTTCTCACGTTGCAGTCTCCGTTCATTCATTTTAACTGCTGTGTACTATGCCACTGTGTAAATTATGACTGATTTGTCCATTCCCCACTAATAAATCACTGGATCCCCCCTTTTTAGAGATTTCAAATTGTGCTGCAGTGAATATCCTTGTTTTAAAAAAATATCTCAAATGGAGGCCAAAAAGCAGAATTGCTGAATTGTCAAGTATGCCTATGTTGAATTAAATTAGATCTTTCTAAAAGTGCTTACAACAATTTAAACCAGTGTATCCTGGGCTCACAGTTGGTGAAAGCAGTATGCTACTGTGATTTTAATTTCCCCCGAATCCCAGTGAGGCGGAGCAAATTTTTGATATATTTATGGCTATTTCAGTTTCTGAATCTATACACAGGTTTATTTATATGGTTTGTACATTCCATGATTTACAAGGTTATTTGAGTAATTCCGGTGCCAGGGAATTTGACTCCTCCCAGGGAGGCTCCACCCATTTTCTCTCACCTCTAATTTTCAGAAGTTTCTTCTTTAAGGTTAAACCCAAATCTGCATGCTATTTCCATCCAGCGCACTGGTTTTGCATTACAGGATGCCACAGAGCAAGTCCCCTTCTTTCCTATGACTGCCTCTCGTATTTATTTGTACATTGATTCATGCATCCCTGCATTCCTTCATTCATTTCAGCAAACACTAATTAATTGCTCACCAAGGTCAGAAATAAGACCCGGCCATGCTCTCAAGAAAATATGGTTTAGTAGGGGAGGCAGACATTGAATCAATGAATAACACAATGGCATGGTAAGCCCAGGAACAGCGGTATGTACAAGAAACAAGGTAGGATAGAATAAGGACAATTTCCACAGATATGTACCATTAGCCATACCGTTTATTAAAAATAAGGGGGGGACCCAAAAAATTATCTTCTGGAGGGCAGACCCTTTGTAGTACAGGCTTCCCCTGCTAGGTGAGTGTTCTAGGAGCCCAACTGTATCAGTGTACCAGCTGGTGTTGTTGTGAGAGGCTGTGTTTGGCTTCAGTGAATTGTTTTGAAGACTTTCAGTGTGTTTGCCCATTTCCTGATGGACGATTTACGAGCACACCTGCCCACACTGCGCTGAGTGTTCAGCAGTTTTTGACCAAAAACTAGCATGACTCTCATGCCCCACCCTCCCTATTCACCCGCTCTCACCCCAAATGATTTTTTGTTTGTTTCCCTGGATGAAAAATTCCTCAAAGGGAAACGTTTGCCAGTGTGGAAGAAGTGAAACACAAAACGGCAGAAGCGATGAGTGAGGCATTGTAACGGTGAGTCTGAGAGCCTTAGCTCACTCAGCATTGCTTTATCTCAGCGACAGACGTTTGCACAGGCTGCAGAAGCTCAGGGGCATTGTCAGAGACACGCTGGGTTAAGTTTCTCTAAAAACTGTTCTGACCGAGTAACAACCAGTTTGCAAACTTACTAACCTCCAAACTACTGTGAATGCAAAGTCATACGGTTGTACAAAAATATAACTGCACAAATGAAAGGTGAGAAGGACCTTTAACCTCAGCCCTTCCTAGAGGCTTAGGAGACTTAGATCGCTATGTGTCCTTGTGTGACACGTGCCTAAAAGCTGATGTGACCTTGGGCTGGGTTGTTAGCAGTGTTGTGTCAGAATTAAGGGGGGTGTTAGTCCCATTGTATTCCAAGCTGGTGAGACCCTTGCTACTCAAAATATGGGCCTCAGTCTAGCAGCACTATCCTCACCAGGTTAGACTGATTAGAGGAGGAGGGGCCAGCAAAGGAATGTGAGGAGTGGCCAGGTTAAAAAAAAAAGGAAGAATAGAAAAGTGGAGTCTCGTGAACTCAAAGATGCGGTTCAAGGAGGCTGTGGCCTGCTGCGTCTGATGCTGCGTCAAGCTCATGGAAGATAAATAAGATCAGAGCATTGCTTGCCAAATTTGGCAACACAGAGATCAGTGGTGAATGACAATAGCAGCTCTAGCTGAGTGATGGGGAGAGAAGCCTATCAGGCGAGTTGAGAAGAGAACCCTGGCAAGGAGTTGGAAATAGCTCAAGCTTTTGTGTGAAGGGAACAATGGGAGTAGTAGCTGGAGGGAAACAAGAGATCATTTTTTTTTTTAAATCCTCGCCGAGGACATGCTTATTGATTTGAGAGAGAGGAGAAGGGAGGGAGACAGAGGGGGAGAGAAAGATCGATAGGTTGCCTCTCATACATGCTCCCACCACGGACCAAACCTGCGACCTAGGCATGTGCCCTGACTGGGAATTGAACCCACAATATTTTGGTTTATGGAACGACTTTACAATGAACAAGGCCACACTGGCCAGGGTGAGATCAGCTTTTAATAGCAGATCTGAGGGCATATTTGTATGATAACAGAAAAGAGGTATAATTGCTGGGGCAAAGACCCTAAGAAGATGAAAGTGATGTGGATCCAGACCAAAAGTGTGCAGATTGTTCTCCGATAGGTGCAGTGACACTGTCTCCATAGAAACCAGAGGGAAAGATAAGAGACGGGGTATGGATGCAGCTAAATCATTTCGGCATCAAAGAGATGAAGGGTTCCTTTCCTGCTCCATTCACTCCATGTTTGAGATCAAAAAAGCGTAGCCCACTCTCAAGTGCAACAGCACTCTCCGGAAAAGCAAACAAGCCAACACCTGGCCCGACTCCCCTGCCCCGTCCACCATAATCACAAACGGAAACAAACAACTATGTAAACGTGGGTAAAAGAGAGGTAAGCAGCTTCTAACCAGAGAAATCAGGGAGAGGACACATGATATCCTCAACAGCATTTAAACTTCTAGCAATTCTTGAGATATGTTCCATTAGGCCCCCTTACCAACAAAGCCTTCTCCTCATTCCCTGCCTCTCATCCAGGCAAGTCGAGAATATCACTCAACCATCAAGGCTCACCTCAAATACCTTCCTCACCACTGTTTTCCTGATATCCATCCAACACCCCACTTTGTGCCTGTCTTGCCCTCCTTTGATTTCTCAGTCTTGGCACAGCACTTAGCAGTCTTCCCTGTGCTGTTTTGTACTCTTCAAAGGAAATAATAATGTCATGATTGCCCACTTTGCCGTCTCGGTATTTTTCTGCTACTGACTCACACGTCAGCTGTTCCCTTGTCCACACAGCTTTCTTCTCTTTTGGTTAAAAGATCAAAACAGTTAAAAAGTCAGACCTTTAACATCCCCACAAGAAGACTAGTTTCAACAAGCCAGAAAACAGGCTAAATCAGTGCCATCATTCACAATTAGCAGGGTTGTTTGGGTGCGTGTCCATGTCCCCCAGTAATGAGATACAGGGGAGAATTAGGTGACACGGCACATTGCAATGTCAACATGTCTTCTACTTATTTCTACAACACATACAGACATTTATGCATGAGCATGAACACAAGAGTTCACAACAGCTTTTGTTTGCGGGTAGAGCACCATCTCTCTGTTCTTTGAGGCACACTCAGAAGGATCCTTGTATGAGAGGGTTCCTTGAGCCAAATGGGACATTATGTTGACAGCAGAATACAGCCAATCTATTTGGAATCAGGTAAACAAATCCTCTGTTACATGGCTGGAGGTAGGGCTTAACTGGAGCCCTAAGTTGAGGGCACTGCTGGAAAGGAGTGTAAGGCTTTGGGGCTGTCTAGATCCTTGTAGTTCATTCATTCCAGGGCAGCAGTGCTGTCATGATGCTTCTGGCCAACCACGTCTTGACTGCCATTCGTTGTTCCAATAAAGAAAATCACTACTACCATCTCTCTGCCAATCCACAAAATTACTAGGTGCAGATTTAGATTTGGAGAGCTGACTCCTTGTCATGTCTGCCTTTGAACTGTTGACTCCTAATCAGTGGCTCTCAAATGCTACCCGCAAGAGTGTGTGCATTCCTTTCCAGGACACTTTAAATATTAGCTGTTCCCAGGGTATGGATAAAATTAAAGTATATAGCACAGGGTTTAAGTAGGAATGTTCTGAAGTAACTTACAGACACTCAAGTTCATGAATTTCAGCCCTCCCCCCTCTCCTCCTTTCTCTCTCTCTCTTTCCCACTCCCCTGTTCTTTTATTCTTGGTAGTGTATGTGTACTGGAGAGTGATGGAGTCATGGCAAAGGATCATATTTTGTATTGCACAGCATTTCACCATAAATTAAAATCCACAGGCCATTCTGTTCTTTAAAATCCCTCTTAGCCTCACTCCCACCTGCGGCTCTCTTCTCCTGGATCCTGTCCCCTCCTGTGTGGGATTTCAACTTCCTTTCCTAGGCACTCTGCTCCTTACATAGCTCTCTCTTCTTCACTTGCAAACCCAAACACCAAGGCAAACAAAGGCTCTTCCCGGAACGGAGGCCTGGCCTCGTTCCAAGGCTGTTGGTGGAACATCTTTAATTACTTAACATGTCCCTGAGTTTCCACCCTCCCCCCGCTTACTGCACAATTTCTCTGAGATTTCTCCCCAACAGATACACTGTTCTTCTCCTCAAGAAGAATGTTGGGAAATAACAAGCTTTCAACTGCATTCCAGATGTAAGAATGAGAAATCATTCTTAAATATTAAGCCCAAGCAAGGTCAAAAATAGATTTTATCCTAGATATATCCTCAACCTTCTCCCTCTATGGAATCACTTACTCTTGACATGAATATAATGTAAACAGTCCAAGGCTCTCATGTATTTGATTTTTACCCTTGCTGTCCACATGTCCTCATCCCACTTTTTACCATTTCAGATATGTTGAGGTGAAATTGACAAAATTGTATGATAAGTGTATATTGCATTGATTTTTTTTTTGGTTGGTCTGGTTTTTATTTCTTACTGTTGTTCAATTAAAGTTGTCCCAATATATATTGCATTGATTTAATATGCATATACATTGTGACAAGTCTCCTTATCTAGTTAATTAACATATAAATTGCCTCACATATTTATTTTCTTATTTTTTGGTGAGATATTTAAGTTCTATGCTCTTAGCATAAATTTCAAGTATATGATACCATGTTATCAACTACAGTCATAATGCTTTACATTAGACATAATTAGACACTATTCATCTTTTAGCTGAAAGTCTGTACCCTTTTACCAACTTCTCCCCATTTCTCTCATCTCCTATCCCTTGGGGTGAATGCAAAAAAATACAGGTTCCTGAGCCCCACCCAAGGCCCTTGAAAGTAGTTCACTGCCTTGGCTGCGCAAGACACTCACCTGAAGCCCAGCCTCTCAATTCCAGGATTTCCGGTTCCATTATTCTGCGGCAGGGGCACATGGGTTATTTTTAAAAAAAGTGCCCCAGGTGATTTCTGTTAGTGATTAGAGTCAAATCTCTGGAGTGGGGGAAAAGACTCTGTTCCTAGGTGATTCTCACACTCCCTACTGGCTTCCTCCAAGTTCTCCCGCTTTGGAGTCAGGCTCAGGCTCACGTCCTCACTCTCGCACTTGCTGCCATTTTACCTTCAGTAAGGCACGTGACCACTTCCTCGCCTATGAGATGGCAATGACCATAGCAGCTACCGCAGAACTGTGTGGATGGGGGTTCAGTAAGATGTCAATCACTTTGCATAGCAGGTGGCACACAGCAAGCTTCATGCAATGCTAGCTGTTACTGTTAGCATTTTAAGCATTTGTTTGGCCCTTATTGTGGGCAAGCATCGTTCATTCATACACATAAAATGACATAGTCTTTGGCCAATTACTTAACCCTCCTGTGCATCAGGAGATTCTAAGCAGCATCTGGGGACTAAATATATCTTGAGGATTCAAAGAAACAGTGTACCTAAAGTGTTTAGTGGAGTCCTGGTACTTAGTAAATGTTCAATAAATGTCAGATATTACAACTGCACATAAGAGAATTTCAACAAAGGTGGCTATTTCTTTAGGATTTTTAATACAATTATTATCCACAAAGATGGTTTCAATGTGACTCCTTAACTGAAACCGAATGTCTTACTCAAATGTATTTGTTTTTCCAGCTGTCAGCACAGTGGCTGGCACACCTCAGAGGTTCAAGCAATGCTTCCTGAATGTGTGAATGAAAGAATTGCCAGGAAATTTGCATTTGCCTTGATGTTCATTGATTTTTGCCCAGGTCTCAAGACTGTGAAAACCTCCCTGACCATGGGGCCATTCATCCTGTTTGTGAATGCTGCCAGCCTGCCCACGGCTCTCATCCAGAACAGCCGTGATTTATGCTGCCCGTGGAGCCGGCCAGGGAGGCAGAATCCTCCATCGCTGATTTGTTTATCGCGGAGCCCTTGGAAATTGAACAGGGAGGGAGGGGGAGGTGTAAAGAATGAATGAAGAGCTACTCCCCATCACATTTGATATGAGGTCCTTTGACTCTGGCAGAGTATAGCTTTTTGTTGCTGTTAATATGAAAACTCTACAAATGTTACAGAAACGCATGGCAAGTCCCATGCCTGTGCCTTCTACCTGATGGCCACCAGAACCCGGACAGTGATGGAGGAGCAAGCTGCCTGGATTTCAGGGGCTTTAGTTGTTGAACTGTAGAGGTTGTGCCATTACTCCATAATACTCCAGTGAATGGTGAGTAACTACAATATAGAAAACAAAATGTGCTTCCCCACTCAGTGGATATTGATTAAAGGGTTTGTTTTAGAGCATTTAGGCTAACTTTGTTCTTTGTTTTATTTATTCATATCCATACATTAATTGAAAGCCCAACAGCGCAAAAGATTGTATTAACATGATCGCCCTCTACTGGCCACAAGATGAAGTACATCCCTGGCTTTGACCATGACCTACTAAAACCAAGACTATTTTTTGGAAATTACTGGGTTTTTAAACTCCACTATACTTTCTACAGATAAATCATGAATGTAGTAGAAAGACCCATGTGTATTAAATCCCCAACTGTCTGTGTAGTTCTGCACATTGTGCTTCCTCAAAGGAGATCACGTGACTCTATATATTTGGTGATTTAGAAACACAGCCAGGAGACAGGAGACAGGAGTTTACCTCGGCCTGTTTTCTCCTCTTTGAAAGGAAAAGGCTGAGTAAGGAAGGCCCCAGGATCCCTCTCAGTCTCTCCTGCTGCTGTGTGTTAGGAGCACCCCAGGTTAGGAGCCCCGAGATCTAGTCCTGACTCTGACTTTTACTCTTGCTACAAAGTAAAAAAAGGAGATGGAATTTCTAGGGCCACTTTGAATTCCGACATGCGATGGCCTAGGTCATACTAAGCCTGAGCACATATATAAATGACAGGGAGACAAATTCTTAGAAGGATAATTGCAGTTAAAACCCTTCACGTGTTTCTTTTTTCCCTCTGAAAATTTTCTAGAAGACACAGGGTTTATCCTTACGTAGCTACTCATACCTGTGACTGAAACTACTGCCTCCATGTGAACAGTTGGAATGCACCCTGACATTTTTATTGTCTAGGAAATAAAGGAGGAAAAAAAGGCCCTTCGAGTCCAAGGAAGGACAGCTGCCTCTGAGAGCCTACGTAGAAATGTTCTGAAAAAAGCTGGACAACTTCCCTCTGCAAAGATTTGCAATGTCATCAGCGACCTTTTGCTTCCGTCAGTGAATGCTGGACTCCCCAGTTCCTGGTAACAGTTCAAAGGAGGCATCAGCTCAGGCAAGATAAGGACGGTGCAACCCTCCATCCTTGAGACAGATGCTGAGAGCACTGAAGAAAGTCAGAGCAAGGCAATGCTTGGAAGAACGTCTTTCTCTTTTCTTTCTTCCTTTCCTTTCCTTTCCTTTCCTTTCCTTTCCTTTCCTTTCCTTTCCTTTCCTTTCCTTTCCTTTCCTTTCCTTTCCTTTCCTTTCCTTTCCCTTCCCT
>PVIA01004230.1:0-143967 GCA_004024845.1 Tonatia bakeri
AGGAAGGAAGGAAGGAAGGAAGAAAGAAGGAAAGAAAGAAAGGATTCAGGAAACACAGGCTCTACCACAAGACAGAAGTGAAGGGAATTACCAGCCTGTTGGTAAGGCTTAATCCTTAAGAGTCCTAGAAACAGTGAAGATTGGAAGAGGGAGACAGAAATGTTGCCAGAAGAATAAATTGAATCTGATATATCACTTGATGCATTTGATCATGTTGAGTGGTTATTTGTAGTTCAGGTAGAAATTTGGAAAAGGAATTAATAAAAAGTAAATAGAAAAAATAAATTAAAAACATAAAAATAACATGAGATCAGGGAAGTTGCCTAAGAAATGAATATAATCATAATAGATTACATGGTTCAGCTCTGAGCATTTTATTGCCATAATAATTTAAGCACTAAATATTTCTTTACTCATATATTGTGATAAAACTATTTTGAGAAGTTGAATAAAGGAAAAGTATGTGTGGTGAGGGTGGTGTAAAAGAAGTAAATTCTCATTTTCTAATTTAGAAATTCAATATACAGTATCCAAGTTGTGGGAAAACATCCAAAAATAGATACAAGTATATTATAAAAATGGACATAAAAGACCAAACAAAGAGTTGAGAGCAGCAGTTCATGGGGAACGAGAATCTAGCAGGAAATTGCTGCTTTTATATTGTTATTGTTTTAAGCCTTATAGTAATATTTAAGTTTTAATGAATATAAAAGTTAAATTGAAAGTGTATTTGGAATGTAGAGAAGAACATTAATGACTCACGTAAAATCTCAGATAATCCCTAACCTATAATCACTACGTCTTCACTTACCTGTGAAGAAACTGAGGCCCAGAGATATTTTGCAAGCTGACATAATTAAAAAGTGTTAGAGCCTGGGATCACTCCCAGTATTTCTGATTTCATATTTCAAGCTTTCTCAAAATACCTTCCTGGTTCTCATTATCTCTTATCTTAAATTTATCATGTTACTTTAAATAGTATCTCCCACACAACAGCAACTAAAAAAACTCCAGGTGTACAAAATGACATCCTTCATGAATCATGTCTGAGCTAACTGAATAATCTAATGTAATCTTAGGTCTCAATTTTACCCTTGGTTTGGTGACATCCTGAGGAATGCAGATGAACATTCAGGTGAGCAATAGGTACAGTTTTGGGATCTAAAGATTTTCCTAATGGATACATGCTTCTCATTACACCATCCCAAGACACGAGGAACTGATCTCATTGCTTAATATCCTCAATTTGATTCCATGCACCTGGGAAATGACATTTCTATTTTCTGTCAGGACACAATAGCATTAAACCTTAATGATGTGGCTGACCTGGGGATTAGACAATATTTTATTGGAGTGTTAGCTGTACCACTGGAGCACTCTTCTAGAGTTACTTGTTCAAAACTCTATAAGCTTTGATGTACCCTCAGTTCTCTTCTATTAGTTTGATATATCCATTGATTAATATTGCCTTACTTTCCTAAGTTAGTCTTCTTTTTGGTAACGAACTTTTTTTGTATCCTTTGGTAATAGTTCCTGGAAGTGTGATTATTGTGTCTGCAATTTGCAGAATTCAATGGCAGCTCCGATAAAATAAACAAAATCTAATTAGGTCAAAATTGGACCTTGCTGAGGTAAGATGATTGGTTTCATTTTATATAAACATGAACACCTATGATAATGGCAAATGTCAAGATGTTTCTGAGAAAACATTATTTAAAAAACAGTAGTGAAAATTGAGATTGAATTGCTACATATCCTATCAATATGATCTTTCTAGTCTTAAGTTCTTGGGTTTTAGATTTAAGAATTCTTGTAATTTTATGTAAATAATGTATGTATATGCATTTTAATAAAAGGATGGTTCATAACTTTCATCAAAATTTTTAAAGAGGTTCATAACCCTTAAAACATAAAGAATCATTACATAAAGATATGAAGTCCATGTGGAATTCTTTAATTAGATTCTTCTTAGTGGATCTTAAATGTTTTTATAATAAGTATTAGTAAATTTCTAAGAGATAGAGGGCATTAAATATGCCCTCTATCGTTACTAGTCAATTGTTTTTCTATTTCTGTAGCCATGAATCTCAAAGCTCATATAAGACAAATTTGATTGCCCCTTCTACCACACCCTAGCTTTCCACCCCCCCAGCTTTTGAGGATTCATATGAAATTATCAAAAGATGATGTTTTCTATTGTGGCTTCCTATTAAATTTGCTACTTAATTCTCTACATACTGAACATATTTAATCGAAAAGTGAAAATCTCAAGCATCATCTTGTTCAGTGATACCAATGGTTATTGCCTTGTTCATCTTTCCCCTTGTTCTTTTGTTGATGAGAAAGGTTTGTGCCATCTCTGCTAAAGCCCTTAAAAGATACTTTCCATTAAGCAATTATAAAAAAATAAATAGTAGGTGTGTGACCTAGTTTTTGATATATATATCAGAAATACATATATATTGCCAAGAAATTTTTATTATTGTTAAATTTAATCTCTAGCAACCAGGAAATTTAATTGATTACTCTTGTTAATGAACATTTAAAAATATTTTAAAGATCAATTATGGAATAGTCTATATTACTAAGAAGCAGAAAACGATTTCAGAAGCTTAACAATCTACGGAGAACAATCTATGGAGTTTAAAGAGAGATGATATGCAGAGTCAAGCCAGATTTTCAGGTCAGTGATATCAGCAGATGAGTCACCATGTTGTGGAATTATTTTCTTACCTTTCCACATCCAGAAACTAATTTTTAACCTAGGCTTATCAGTTTCTTAGATATCAAGTGATGGTAGCCAAATTAATGAAATACTAAAGTATAAATCAGACGCAAGTGTATTTGTTAGATGCAAAATATATCTACCAGTGTTTGTTATACTGTGTCTCCTACTTTTAATACCCACTTCCTAGAATCAGGAAGCAAAATTAATTAACAGCTGAGAGCTGAGGATAGAGATGAACTGTATAAATGTAACTACTCTTCAGCTAGGGGCAAGGAGCTCAGCACTGCTGCCCGGTAGAAACAAGGTGCTGGGTGTGATAAAACAAGGTGGAGGGCCAGATTCAGCCTTGTGTTTGCCACCTGTGTCATAGGATATTATGAGTTTGAGAAAAAGATAATGAATTAAAGTATCAGCACTGGCTTGGTACATAGTTAATAATTTATATCCATAGACCTCTTTAATTTATTTTTCTTCTTTTACTCTTGCCATGTTCTTTTCCTTCATTTTTAATAAAGGACATCCGTTTTTTTCCTTAAAAAATGAGAGATAAACATAACTGAGAAATACTTAGCATTGTTTTTGTGTCTGGTTTGAAGTTTACATAAATGACATTATGCTCTAGATCTCATTCTGTTTCACATTTTTCATGTTACTCTGTGGGAATTTAATCTGCATTCTGTCATGTATATAAGCCATATTTTATTTACCCACTAAGTGATGGGTAGAGGTGGCTTTCATCTCTTTGCTGCTCCCAACACCTGTGTGATAAACAAGTTCACAGTTCCTCGTAAACATGTATAAGCTTTCCCCTGGAGTATGTTTCCAGGGACAAAATTGCTGGGTCATAAATGCATTTATTTACATGTGGTGGACTTGGAAGGACAGCCCATACTTTTACATACTTTTCCAGTAGAGTAAGGCAGGAAATAGGATTGAGATGAGAAATGAAGGGAATTAAGGAACTTCATCAAATATATGTTACCTTGGACTGATGAGTCCTCTGTACCTGAAGTCCTTGAAACTGAAATAAAAAGGAAGATGGATATGGCTTAATACATTACCAGAATAAATGTAATGCCTGCTACCATCCTTAGCATCCCCATCTGTGTTCCAGGGCCAGGGTGGTAGTCGACCATGACTGTGTAAAAATGCTGTAGAAATACATGAGATGGTGTCTGTGAGGCTTTGAAAACTCTTGAAATTTAGGCTCTATATGAACAATGTAATATGTTACTTTGCACAGATAGCTCTTAAAACTTTATTTATGGATTTCTTTGCTAATCAACACTGGAGATGGCTGAGACTTAAATGATCATTTCAAGCTTGACTATTGTTGATTCTCAGCATGCCTGTGAAGATTTCTTAGAACAGGACTACTTGGACACTTTTGACTATTTCATCCAAGCAAAGAATGAGGCTCTCACAGTCACAAACCATTTAGTCACATATAGTAGTTAGAGGTAGAGTCAGGTGATTTGAAGTAAGCGCTGCTAAAAGAAATGTGAAGTGTGGGTTCAAGAGTTAGTTGAAATTTACACACATAAATGGATATGACTTAAAAAAGGAATAAAAGTTTATTCAAATTTCACCTATGCAAAAAGATTAACATAATTAAACTTTTCATATTCAATACCACTTTTTGGTTTATCGCAGGCCCAATGCTAAATGACAGGTATGACAACTTTTCAGAGCAGAGTAAGGTGAACGATTCTTCACGAACTGAGGGGAGGCAGACTAGGGAAAATGATTGTAATGATTTTCTTTAGGACTAATAATCAAGGAAATAATGTGAAAGAGAAGAATCTTCTTTGATGTATGTCCATAGGCAGCTCCTTTAATTCAGAGCAGGATTAATTAATTTTAATAGTTTAGTATATGAGTATAATAGATAAGTTAATTAAATTAATTTTTCTCAAACCATTATAATAATAATCCATTGTTATTCTTGGTAATGCATATCACTATAATTATTTTATTATTTAGAAGCCAGAACTAAATAATTAAAGAGCATATTTAAAGGTAAACAACACCATTAATTTTAAAAAATATTTCCATTTTATTAATTGGGATTTAGTTAAAATTTTTTTCTCCTTTTTTCTTTGTTTCATTATTGTGTCTAAGATATTTTCATTGCCCAAATATGATCTATATATGTTCTGCTTATAATATTAAACACATAAGTTTTATTTTATTTATTTTGAAAGTTAAACATTTTTCATTGTTTATGCTATTACAATTGTCCCAATTTTTCTCACCTTGCTCCCATCCCCTCTGCCCACCCCCCATTACCAGTCAATCCCTACACCATTGTTCATGTCCATGGGTCATGCATATATGTTCTTTGTCTAAACCCTTCACCTTCTTTCAATTAATCCTCTCTTACTCCTCCCTTCCTACAGCTATCACTTTGTTTCATGTTTCTATACCTTTGTTTCTATTTTGCTTGTTAGTTTATTTTGTTCATTAAATTCTAGTTATAAGTGAATCATATGGTATTTGTCTTTCACTGACTGGCTTGTTTCACTTAGCATAATAGTCTCCAGGTCCATCCATGCTGTAGGATTTCCTTCCTTTTTATTGCTGCACAGTATTCCATTGCATAGATGTACCACAACTTTTTTCCACTCATCTACTGATGGGTACTTAGGCTGTTCCCAAATCTGGGCTATTGTAAATAGTGCTGTTATGAACATAAGGGTGCATATATCCTGTTGAATTAGTGTTTGGTATTCTTTGGATATATTCCCAGAAGTGGAATCACTGCACTGGGTCAAAAAGCAGTTCCATTTTTTCAAAAGACTTCCTTCCTTCCCTCCTTCCTTCCCTCCTTCCTTCCTTCCTTCCTTCCTTCCTTCCTTCCTTCCTTCCTTCCCTCCCTCCCTCCTTCCTTCCTTCCTTCCTACCTTCCTTCCTTCCTTCCTTCCGCTCTTCCTTTCTTTGTGTATTTATTTATTTTTAGAGAGAAGGGAAATGAGGGAGAAAGAGAGAGAGAGAAACAGATTAGTTGGCTCTCGTAAGCCCCCAACTGGGAACCTGGCCTGCTGCAACTCAGGCATGTGCCCTGACTGGGAATTGAACCAGCAAATTTTCAGTCCACAGGCTGGCACCCAATCCTCTGAGCCACGCCAGTCAGGGCAAGGCAGTTCCATTTTAATTTTTTGGGGAAACTCCACACTGTTTTCCAGAGTAGTTGTACCAGTCTGCATCCCCACCAATAGTGAACTGAAGGGATCACAATACCTGATATCAAACTATACTACAAGGCCACTGTAATCAAAACAGTCTGGTACAGACATAAGAACAGACACATACATCAATGGAACAGAATAGAAAGCCCATTAAAAGCCTTGCTTTTATGGTCAATTAATACTTGACAAAAAAGGCAAGAGTATACAATGAAGAAAAGACAGTCTCCTCAGTAAATGGTGCTGAGAGAACTAGACTATACTCGCAAAAATATGAACCTAGATCACCAACTTACAACATACACTAGAATAAAGTCAAAATGGACAAAAGACTGAAATATAAGTCACAATGCCATAAAAATCCTGGAGGAAAACATAGGCAGTAAAATTTCAGATATCTTGTGTAGTAACATTTTTGCCAATATATCTCCTAGAGCAAGTGATATAAAGAATAAACAAATGGGACTACATCAAACTAAAAAATTCTGCAAGGCTAAAGAAAACATCAACAAAATAGAAAGGGAACCAACCATATGGGAAAATATATTTGCCATAGATACCTCAGACAAGGGTTTAATCTCCAAAATGTATAAAAAAATTCATATGACTCAACAACAGGAAGATAAACAATCTAGTTAAAAAGTGGGCAAAGGACCTGAATAGACTTCTCCCAGGAGGCCAATAGACATATGAAAGGATGCTCAGCATCACTAGCCATCAGAGATGCAAATTAAAACCACAATGAGGTATCACCTCACACCTGTCAGAATGGGTATCATTAATCAATCAACAAACAACAAGTGCTGGTAAGGATATGTAGAAAAAGGAACAAATTTTATTTTAATAATGCATATAGAAATTATCCTGTGTATTCTAGATAAAGTTTAAATGTAATTTATAAATGATTATTTTATGTATTAGTATAAATATCATTCTCATGCAGTTATCTTTATTCAAGAAAAACAGTTTTTCCTTTGTAAAGACTTTATGAGAAGTAACTCTAAATATATCAGAGATGAAGCTGGGGATGTGGTACAATAGTTTGTGGTTATGTACAATCTTTTAATTTAACTGTTTGGAGTTAACGATGAAAACCCTGTCCTCAGAGCTTTGCTTCTTTTAATTCTATTTCTTGTATACTCATTGATTTAGGGAGCTGGCAGACTTACCGCCTAAAATAGGACACTTCCTAAACTGGAATCCTTTTACGGAGTGTTTGACATATTACATAGCTACAACCCTTTTCGCAGGAGGTAACTAACTGCTGGCATAAAAACATCAGTTAAAACTCATATTCACCTCTGTTCTACATTTAGCATGTGCTTACATATCCTTTATTTTGTATCTATAGCATAACCTAGGTTTTCCAAATCTAACCTAAAATGCACCTCTTTTATGGGGCAAGCAAAACAACTCATGCATCTTCTCAGCTTGAAGCTATGCTAGACATTCACCACATTGTCTTGATTCACCTGTCTCCTGCCCTGTGTGCCTCAACCGTAATGGAAGAGATTGACCTGTTCAGAACAGAGATACCTTAATTCTACCATTAAAATATTGGAATTTAACACAAAAAAATCTACTTTTTTTTGTCTCCAACAGTTCTAGTGAATAAAGGGATATATGTATATTAAGTATTTTACATATGTATGTATCTCTCTCTCCATATATATATAAATTTGTTCTGGCAATTCTGTAGCATTTTCTTTATAAGCAAAACATTGACTATCACCCACTATCTGGTCATTGCTCCACTTTGAGTTAAATGAAGTAGATTGCCACCATCCTTGGAGGATGATGTCAAATGTCAGTGAAATCAGGAATTAATTTAATGACATGCACATTGTTCCATTCATTTAGGCAAGTGGTTTTTTGAATAGGAAACATTTCACATATTCCTGACTGTACTAAATTAACTCAAATTTTAAGGATTACCTTGCTGTTTCTTGTTGGGGACTGCCCTGCCTGGTCTCAGGAAGCTGTGACCCCCTGTGACTTAGGCTGAGTGAGAGACCTCTGGACCAGGAGCCACTAAGGAGACAAAACTTATTCCCCTGGCATGAATGCTACCTGTTCTGTGCTTGTCCTTTAATGCTTGATCAGTTAACCAATGACGGGTAAAACTCCTTAAGGAAGGAGTGACCTAAGACAGGTACTGACCACATAAAGGCCTCTGGGATGAGACTCACGAGGCTGTGGAAATGAAGGGGCTGTAGAAAGGAAGGGGTGATCGACATCTACTCCTGCCCCCTATGAGCCTGAGTCTTTGTACTCAGATGTGAGAAATCCTAGTCTCCTGGCTGCCTCTGTCTCCTGCCCTTCTCAGGGCTAAGCAAATAGCCAAAGGGGCAGCTCAGACCGGAAACGGCAGACCCCCGGGGTAATCAGGCCTGGGACATAGAATATGCAAGATCCTGTGAGACCTGTTTGCTGGAGGATGTTATTAACTTGGAATTTCAAGGCACAAACAGGAAACCTTTGGAATCTGTAGTCCTTTCATATGATAAAACTCCAATCTCTGCCTGGAATCACAACAGGGATTCTGTTAGCATCTTTGTAAGTTACCTGTGCCCTTTGATCCTTTCTGCCAGACTGTGAATCCACAAACTGTGTCTACTTTCTCAATAAAAACCCACTGGGACAAAGGAACAGGGCTCTCCCCACTAGAGGGTGTAGCCATGTTCTCTGTATCCCCACAGAATTAGGATAAATTCTGTGTATTACGCATGTTTAATGAACATCCACAGCCAAGATGAATACTGCAGGATGGCTGGGGTGGTAAATTCTTTCACAGTTTCTCTCTAGTTCTCAGCTGTCATCCTGGGGTACAAAACCCCCAGAGTCTTCTTGCTCGAGAGGACTTGTGAGCATTCAGAAAAGCCAAAGTGAATTATCATCAGGCCACAGGGATTTGAAAGCCAAAGCATATTCAGTGGCTTTGGTGGCATTGCCTCAGTGGAATTGATATCATTAATTACAGGCAGCAGATGGAGCTATGAGTAAATGAATGACCTCAGGTCCCTTCCTCAAGTAGGTTCAGTGTGATCACAGTCTAGAGGCAATCACTATCCATCAGCTCCAGGTCAGCCTGCAGTGCTTGCCAGGGGCCTATACTTCAGAAAGTCAGTGGCTAAACACCTAATTTCCCTACTTCCAGGCACAGTTAAACAAGAGAGAGGCTCTTTGCCTTCTAGAGCTTTAAGTGGTTGCACACTGTTTGAAGCTATCATTTCCTGGATTTAGTTCAGCTGGAAAGAAAACTTACTCTGGAATATAAAAGCACCTGTGACTCAGCAGCTAATGAGGATGAGAAACAGACCAAATCACAGAAAGGCAAATACCACATATTCCACTTATAGGATGTATCTAAAATTGTCAAATTCATAGAATCAGAGAGGAATGGTGGTTGCCAGGTTGGGGGAAAGGGAATGGGGAGTTACTGATCTGGGGGCATCAAGTTCAGTGAAGCAAGAGGAATAGACTCTAGAGATTTGCTACAACATTGTGCCTGGGGTCAACAATAATGCATTGCACACTCAACCATTTGTTAAGAAGGTGGATCTCATGCTAATTGTTTCTACCATAATAAGATAAAATTTGAAGAAAAAAAACTCCAGCAGAGCCAGATTTGTCAATACTCATTTAGCAGATTACAGGACCCAAGTATCCTTATCAATGGTGTCTAAAGCATGACTTGAGCCAGTGGGAACAGACAATAAAAAGAAAGACCTTTCACTTTTCAGAATAAGAATTCTCTGTCTTTAGTGAACACTGGATGTCTCTTTACCCCACATCCCTATGGCAAAGTGCTTTTCTCATCTATAGAAAACTGTGGTTTACAGTTTACCTGAAGCTTGTCATTGCTACTCTAGCTAATAACCGACACTTATGATTTCTTTTAGAAGAGCTGCATAGATGGAGATGGAGTGTAAACCCTGAAATAATAGAATTTTACAGGAAATAATATAAATCAAGCCTTTTGCCCTTAATGACCCATAATAAAACGCCCTTGTTACCAGCTCTGCAGGCAAATCCAGTGCAGGTTGCCATGGTAACACCCAGCTGCGCCTCTGTGCTGTTGCTTAATGATCAGTGTGATGTCAAGCTCTTGAGATAACCACAGGCTTAGACAGATGTTCATAGCCACAGTGACAGATCACTTGGGACTTCAGCTCTGCATTGGTGAGGGCTTCTGTGTCCAGGTATAATTAAAATATACTCAGACCTATGATTGGAAAGACTTTCAGCAGAGAATTAGGTGACATTATAATCCTCCATTCACTTTCATTTCTCCACATGACTGCCCAAGCAGAAATGAGCCAGAAATGGGGTAGCCATGGTATTTTACTAAAGATGATGCTTCTAGTATGTCACTGGGCTCACACTTCTTACATGAGTGGGACAAGTGGACAGTCTATGCTGGTTCACACCTGAAAAGGACACCATGAAGACCGTTTTGCCCCCTCTTCTCATGTTTCTTGCATCTGTCTACCTTCCAGTGTGACTGAGTCCTAAATTATATTACTCACTACTTTGATTTAGACAACAAAGTTGAAACCTTTCACCCAGAATATAATTTTCAAATTTGTTTATTATCTGGGAAAAAAAGCTAAGCCCTGGGGAATCTGTCCTTCTTTCCTTCCTTCCTCCCTTCCTTCCTTTCTGCCTCTCTCAAAAGTGTTTACTAGGTATCTGTTATCTGCCAGTCAATTACCAGAAACATAAGAATGAAGAAGGCTCAACCCCTGTCCTCTAGGAGCCCACAGGTCATCAGATGTGGACATAGCATGTAAGCAAATGTGTCAGATAGACACAGACGTGCACCCAGCACAGGTGCATAAATCCTACCTGAGGGGGATGAGAGGCCTGGAGAGGGGGTGATGCTTAGATTAACTCCTGAAAGAAAATTAGTGGGAATTGGAGAAGGGAGGTAGTAGGGACACTGAGTGAAATTTGAGGCTTGAAATAAATGTGAAGGTTTGGGAAACTGTAAGCAGTTTATAATGGTTGGAGCTTTGGTCATGAGAACAGTCTAGGGAGAAATAACACTGAGAGGTAGGTACACCGCCAGATTCTAACGAGTTTTTGACTTTATTTTGCAGGCAAATAGGAGCTACTGTATTTTTCAGACCATAAGATGCACTTAGGTTTTAGAGGAGGAAAATAGGAAAAAAATGTGAAGCAAAAATGTGGTAAAATATTTAATAACATAAATAACATAATATTTCACCAATATAAATGTAAACAGAACTCAACAGAAGCATTAACAACCATTATTCCTCCCAAATTGAGGGGGAGTGCATCTTATAGTCCAAAAAATATGGTACTTAAAGTTTTAAGGAGGGAATTGCCATTTAGGAAGATTATTCTTCCAGCAAAGAAAAGCATGAACTGGGGAAGTCATGGGGCGATTAGAAAGTTACTGAAATATCGTGACAATGGGAGACATCTAATCTCTTCTTTCTTTCTTTGTTTTTGTGTTTGTGTTTTGGTCTGCCTAGCAGCTGCATTTTAGAAGAGAGTTGCCCTACTCTCAGCCCCTGACTCAATCACAGAGGACTGGACATATGACCCAAGCCCAGCCCATTATAGTAGCCTACCCCTCGTTCGCTGAGATCAGTCTGGGTGGGCACATAACCCAAGCAGTACCAATTAGACTTCTCCCATGAAATTTCACACATGGCTCCTAGGCATAGGACTCTTTTTCTCTTCAGGATGAAAGGATGTAGCTTTGGCTTTCTGCTACAAGGAGAGGGCCCTCTGATCATTAAGCCTACACTTAGAGGAAATTGTGCTAAAAGATGAGGAAACAGAAATTTATTGGTATTGTTCAACTCTCTAGAATCTAAGACCTGGATCTAGCTGTGTCTGAAACCAGTATACCAAGGGAGTTGCCTGTTACATGCACCAACACATTTCTTTTTGACTGAGCAAACTTGAGTTAGTTTTCTTCTGTCATTTGCAATGGGATGTTTCCTGACAAGGATTCCAGGTAAAAATGATGAGCATCTGAGTTGGGGCTGTAGAGGCTAGAGAGGCTGGTTTCAGAGAAGTCAATGAAGGCACTCAGGGATTAGCAAAGTGGGCTAAGTAAGAAGTGCTAACAGAGGCACCTACAAAGTATCAATGAAGCACAAGGTGAAACCCACCAGCATGGCCCTCCAACTGCTGTTCAGCCAGGGGTTGTGAAATTTCTGCCTTGGAAAGTGAATTGGTGAAGAGCATTTCGTCTTCTAATGTGGCCTCTACCCCTTTGAAGTGACCACATTCACAGGCAGTTTAACCTTATCTTGAGTCAAGTCCATCTTACTGGCCTTGATCCTATTCATCAGGGCTATAGGAAATATATTTAGTCACTCTAAATACACATAAAATCCCTTGTCATGTTTTAATAAGACATTTGTGTGTCCTGTTTGTCTTCCTCTTTCCAGGCTAAACGTCTTGTCTCCGGTTCCCCTCCCATGTTATTCCTGGGATGGGCTTGTGTGGCTTTTAAAGTGACAATGGTATGTAAAAGTTATGTTATCAACTATTTGTTTATCTTCTGTTTTCATTAAACAGCCATATGCATGTGAATAGGAACATCTTGTGGTTTGTTCATCATTTACCCCAGCACCTTTCAGTGGCTGAAAGGCAGTAAGCAGTCAGTAAACATCCGCTGGTGAAGAGTTTCTAGTTTTTAGCCCATCATCATTTTGATGGATGGGCTAATGGATTTGTAAAACGTACTAGTTTGTCTATAGCCTGGATAATATGCAAAGTCTAGTGCAGAATATAATACCCTGATATCAGTAGAACTGCCATAGAAGAAGGTGGCAGCCAACTTGTTCTAGATCAGTGGATTTGTAGTGTGCACCCCAACATTGCACTGGCTTTGGGGGGAGCTACATCACATTGCCACTCTGTATCAGTCATCTCAAACCATTGTCTTTTTTATGAAATAGTAGCTAAACCATACCTTCCTATTCTACAATGGCATTGCTATATTATTATATTTTTTGATCCTTAGCTTAGAACTTCACATATATCTTTGCTAAATTTAGCCCACTAAATGTCTTCATGGTTTTTGCTCCTGATTCTTTTGCACCATCCTTACTTCTCCCAGCTTTCCACCATCAGCATGATTATGAACCCGGCACTAGGCTCCCAGGTGTCAGGCTTTCCACGTCTTCCATGTTGCTATCCCTAAATCCTGGCACACAGCCTGGCATTTAGAACATACTCAGTGAAATGCTTATTGGACAAACCTCAAAAGACATAGCTTCTATATTTAAAAAAAAAAAACACTTCCATTTAAAATGTAAAAAACACAGAATACTTCAGCTTTCTTCCACAAAAACCCTTCATTTGGCATGTATCTCTCTGTGTGTATTAATTCCAATGTGCTTGGATTCAACTGACTTTTCTCCTTTATTTTTGTCATTAGGAAGGTTTTGGGTGCTCTGTTGTCCTCTAGATAGACTGCACTTGCACTGTAAAAACCATTTCAATAAGATATGAGTTTAGACTTACATAACTTGATATTAAGGAACTGTTCTGCATCCTGGAAATTGCCAGTTCCTTTTCCGTATTTAGACCCTCTGGACACCCTGGTGGGGGGAAAAACTTCACAGGAGCCATTTGTGAAACTACACTGAGCTTCCAGGTGCCACAGCAGATCAGAAATCATGGGAGATGTTGGAGAAGCAGCTACAGAACTCCCAGAGTGCATATTTTAAAGCCTATTTTTGAATTAAATAAGTTTTTATTTTGTTTAGAAAAGCATCACATATCCCATGTCTATTCAAAATATACCCATGATGATTATAATCAGAGATGTTCAAGGTGGACCATCTGTTGCCTCTTTCAGTTTGAGGATAATTTCTGACAGACTGCTCAGCCCAGGTTTGGGTCACGAGGATGCTGAAAGGCAGAGTCAGGAGTAGGGCTGGGGTTTATGGGGCTCCACATCTCCTTCTAGGGCCCCATTTGACTTGAACACATTGGTTCCATCAGCACTACTTTATCTCTATGCCATGGTTATGATGGAGAGCCTTCCTAAGGTTTCAGTGTCCTTAACAACAAAGAGCTCGTGGCAATAGACCAAGCCAATAGCCCCTTTGAACATAAAACGGTATGGCCCTTGCATCTTAAGTGCCTCTGTCCAGAATCCATCGGCATAGAGAGCCACATTGCCTCTGTGATTTACGGCTGCCTCTCCTCCGTGGGCTTTGGCGAGAAGGAGGGAACTCAGATTTGACTGTTCACGGGCCGACGCATATAAGACTGTAGCATCCAGTCTACAAGCTAATGAGTTCTTATATTCTGTTCAAGCTCACTTGATGAGGCTGTCACGTCCCCCAAAACCGCAGCAGTCGGTGTAATTGCTATCACGTCATTACTATCACACTCCTGTTCTCCATGGCTTGTAAATTAGGAATGGCTAAAGATGGAGACAGCACACTGGAATGTTGTTTTTTCTCATATAGAGATCTTGCTGAAAAGTGTTTCCAAAATTTTGGTTTTTTGCAAGGCATAAGAAAGCTTTTCCCTTCCCTGCCCCCTTCCCCCTTAGATATGCTCAGAAAACCTTGAGCATTTTAGGGTCAGAATACTATTATAAAGCAAATTACTACTGATGAGCTAACTGGTAGCCTCCTAATCTTACAGGGCCTCTGTCTTCTCCTGTGGGTTGAATTTATTGTTGGAAAATAGCTAAGCTGTAGGAGAGCTTTCAATTATGTAATATTTCACACCCCTTCCAGGGACAAGGACTGAGTTTGGCTAATTCAGAGAGTATGGCATTTAATAGTACCAAATGCCTAAATAAGTACTATTTGAATAAAATAATGAAGAATAATAATAGCCCCCCAAACAGCTGCTGACTGATACATTTATGGATTCAGTGGAGAAATTCTTGGTTTATTACTTAGTTTCTCCACCAGATGGCAGAAGAAGGGCTAGGTTAATGAATTAGAGATATATTTTTTTATTTTTATGTATTAAATATGAGATGGTATCAAGGCAGGAAATAAACACATAAATATATTGCTATGATTTTATTTTTATTATACTTCTACATGGAAATATCTTAAAATAAATAATGGGTTGTAGAGAATTAAGGTGCTAGGTTAAAGGTTAAAAATTACACCAGGGATCACAGATCAAGGGACCTGTTAATACTCTTTGTTCTATCCTTATGAAATGAGCAACAAGCACAGAAAAATTTGAAGTTTTTTTACCCACCTTCCTCTCTCTTGGGAATGTAAGTACAAAGACATGTGGATGGGAGATTTGCTTTTTTTATCCAATGCTAAGATTGTTGTAGGTATTATAGGAATTACATTTTCTATTGCTATTTAGTGTTACTTTGGAGGATAAACCCTTATAATTCATCTTATAGGGTAAAGTATATATGAGGAAATAAAAAAGGTTAGTCAGGGACTCAAGGGCCATCAGCCAACAAAAATAAAATTTGAATTCTTACAGCCGGTAAATGTTTAACAGCTTGGCACTGTCTAGTGTTGCCCAAGTTTATTTACCCAGTTCTTAAACAAACTGGGAAAAAATTTTTACTATTTATGAAAAAATGGATTTAAAGGGGAGATGTGAAAAAAACAGTGTGTTTCAGTAGAAAAACAACTTCATTAAACTTTATTCTCACTGGCATGGCTCATCCATATCAAAAAACAAAGCATTCCTCATGATTTACATAGTCTGTCTTTTGAGATAAATCACCATTAGATTACAGTTTAGAGAGAAAAGGAGTGAGTTGAAAAAGATTGTTTGGAAAATATTCTTTTTAGTCAATAACCGACATGCTTGTAATGGAAATTAATTTTAAGAGATAGGGTCTAAGATTTTTTAATCCATATTTGAGAATAATATTTTAGGAAGTACACACATATTTATGATCTTGTATTGCATAGTTGCTCTGTTTTCTGAGCCTTTGGCCTTAACCTTTTCAAGTCACCATGGCAACGAGGACACAAATACAACATCCATACCATGAGCTTGATCTGTGAGGAAAATTTTCCAACTGTATACATAGTATGTATATTTGACCTAACCATTGCAAAAATATTTTAATGTAGTTTTAAGCATAGTAAATTGGCTGAATGAGTCATAAAATGGAATAAGTGTGTATGGCTAGGAAAATATAAGCTCATAAGTGAATCAAGGGAAAATAATGTTGGAGTCCCCTTCTCTCTGGACACTCACTTTATTTTGCCTTCCCACATCTTCCTTCTTGATGTAAAGAATGTCATGGAAAACTTGAAGAAAATCTTTCTGAGACTTTATTTTTCCTCTCTCTAAAGTCTGAGCCTAAAATAAATGATTTATTTTTAGGCAAATCACAGACCTGTAGTCTGAGACACTGCAAGCAAAACACCTTCCAATTACTAGCTATAAACTACTTTCCTAAAAACCCTTCCACATACTCACTCTGCATTCTGAAAGAAGAAAACAGACACTGAAATTTCAGCCCTATAAGCTGACTACTGACTAGGGTGCTCCTCTCACAGAAGCCGGTGAAAGCTGGGATGGAAGCATAGATTCTACAGTGAAGTTAGTTCACTCCTGAACTTTGAATAACATCTAGGGAGGGCCCAAAAAGGGTACCTCTGCTCTGGTTGGCTGTGGTGAGAATAGCCCTGGTCTTGAGATGCACATATATTGGGGCGTTTTCCTGGGCAGGGGTGAAGAGCCACAGAAAAGAAGCAGACAAGTGTGAATGCCAGAGCAACAAAGAGAAGGCACTACAGGGAGCCTCACACAGGTGCTTAATAAATGCACTTTGATTTGGCTGAATGATCAAAGTGTGGTGTTAGCGTCGGGCAGTTTTAGTGTCTATGAATGCCTTTGACAACCCAAATCTCAGTTTATTTGCAGGGGAAGCAGGAGTTGAACCATTGAATGAGTTTTGGAAGGGATGCTGTGCTCTTGGGCTTGGTATGAATGGCAGCAACAGTTCTTGCTTGAGCCACACTCCTCTGTGAAAGCTTGTATTGAGCAGCTTTGGGTGTGTTTTTTTAGACTCCATAAGAGTTGCTGCAACTCAGTCCTTTAGTTTTCTGATGTCTAAAATGAGTATAAAATAAATTAATAATCAGAAATAATGTTTTGCCTTGGCCAGGTGACTCAGTTGGTTGGAGTGTTGTCCCACACACCAGGGTTGTGTGTTCAGTTCTGGCCAAGGCACATGCCTAGGTAGTGGGTTTGGTTTTGGGTTGGGGCACATACAGGAGGCAACTGATCAGCGTTTCTCTCTCACATTGATGTTTCTCTCTCTCTAAAATCAATAAACATATCCCCAAGTGAGGATTAAAAATGAGTGGCTCTTTAAAAAAAATAAGAAATAATGTTTCTGTACAAAATCTAACTCATAACATTGCATGATGCTTAAAATATTTTAAAACAGCCATTGTAAAAAGGTAAGATCCTTTTCTTCAGAAAGGTCCATTAGCATCTATCAATAAGGAAGCACAGCTGAGTGCAGAGAATGTTGTTCTGTGAGGCCAGAGAAGCAAATTGAAGTCCCAGCTGGGTGGGGACCAGCTGTGAGACCTAACAAAGTCTCCAAGACTCTTTGACGTCTGGTTTTCTCATTGGAAAAATTAGCATGCTGATCTAAAAGATTTTCTAGTGGTTTATTACTTCAAAAAAAAAAAAATGAAAAAAGAAATTGAGAGCCTAGAGTCCCTGGGTAGGTTGGTTTTATTTCTGACTTCCTCATGTAACCTGCTAGGCATCTTGAAAAAGAGGACAGACATTTATGTCAACATTTTCAAGTTGTACTTGGGAAATCAGAATAAAAGCCAATACAGTTTACATGCCTTAGGGTGGGAAGGAGGGGGAGGCACTTGCTATACAGTAAATGTCCAACCTACCTCAACTCTGCCCCTTACCTGCCCTGGCCACACGGACACCTGTCCAGGTGAGCCATTTGGGAACCTCAGCAACCAAATAGTCATGTGCATAAAGAGAAAGGGGAAGGGGGTGGAACAGAAAAGGCAAATGGCTTTTCTGGGCCCAAGATAAATAAAATTTCTTTGGTATTAAATGGACAAGAATAGGCATTATCATTGTTTACTCAAGTCCAACTTTTAATACTCTCAAGACTTGTACAAGGAAAAAAACTCCTGTGCATGTGTACATACACTAGTGCACATATGTGTACACATACATGTTATACTCTACATAAGAATCCCAGGAAACTTCTTATCTTCTCACCTGTGGGCTCCTCTTTGTTTCTAAATACATCTTACTCTTTGTCTTCACCATAAGGCACCAACCCAGTGACACACAGACTGAGACTGAAAATGTGCAGAACTCCCTCATAGATACTCCTCTTGGTGTGAACACTCCATGCTGCCTTCTGTCTTTGTGCTCCCATCGTGACAAAAAATAGGAACAGAACTTGAGAATTCTAACTATTTTGGGAAATTGTAACTGCCCACACTTTTTACATTTGCTACTGTTTCCATGACATATTTCTTTTTTCAGGAGAAAGGAACGTTTCTAAAAGATCAAAATTTAATCACTTTGAATGATCAAAAAAGGATAATACATCTAGAAATGTATTAAAATGGAATAACACTATATGTATCTAAAATTGTTCATACCATTTCTGAAATTCTCCAAGTACTTCACATTGGCTCTGTGTAAAGTCCAGTCTTTTCCTTCTGAGTTTTTTCTATTGGTACAGAATACAAAAGGGCAAATATCATTTTGAACTCTTTGGTGATTCATTGATGGAGATCATTGGTAAGTGAGATATTTTATGCTGAAGAGGTAATTACTACTTTGGTATAGAACAAAGAAACTCTATCTGTCTGTCTGTCTGTCTATCTATCTATCTAAATCCTCATTCAGAAAAAAAATTCTGTGCCTTCTTCATATTATTTTTCCAGTTACTCACACAGGATTTTAGTATCATCAATCTATTTGCCAATTCTTTCTATAATTTCAACATCAGTTTTGGTGCTCCTCCTAGAAACTGTTGTGAAATGATATGTGATGGCTACTAATTCATATCCTAAAGAGATATTGCTCCTCAGCCTACACAGACAAAATTGGAGACCTACCTGAGAATATACAGGTGGCTGTCACCACACACACCCACATTAACAACAATGACAAAAATAAACTCCTTCTCCTCAGTCCTCATTCTGTGTTTCTCTTCCTGATGCTCCATCGATATAGTTAGAGATAATGTATAAGAATGGGATAAAATAAGAATAAGATAAAATTCTCATTCATGGTCAGACCTTTATGTAAGGGAGCCCACCATCAGTTACTGACAACTGTGAATGAGTTTATCATACTCTCTGGGCCCTAACAAAACAAGACAGATAACTTGTTATGAAACACTATGTACCTGAATAAGTGGTTAGCAGAATGGAGAGTGAAATTCAAAAATCAACTAATGTAATATATAATATTAATAAGACAAAGGGCAAAAACCAAAAAATAATTTCAATTGATGCAGAATTTTTTTAAAAAAATCCAACACCTATCATGTTAACAACTCATAATAAACCAGGAAGAAAAGAGAAATTTATTATTTAATAAAGGGTATCTATATAAAAAAAACACAATTGATATCATACTTAGTGGTGAAAGACTAAATTTTGTCTCCCTTAGATGGGGGAGATTCATTGTATTAGAGGTTCCAGCCAGTGAAGTAAAGCAAGAAAAAAATAAACCAAAGGCATATAGACCAGGAATGAAGTGAATGTTTCATTCACATATTAAATGATCTTGTGTGTAAAAATTCCAAATAGTCTAAGAAAAAAGACTAAGAGAGTTAATAATAGAGTTTAGCAAGGTCATCAGATACTAGATTAATACACAAACAAAAACATATTTCAATAGACTAGCAACAAACAATCTAAAATTTTAATTAATACAAATTCCATTCACAATAACATCTGAAAAACAAAATACTTAGGAAAAAAATTTTAAATATAGGATTTACACACTGAAAATTATAGTATATTTCTGAAAGAAATTAAGAAAGATCTAAATAAGTGAGAAATATATTATGTCCATGAACTGCAAAGCTTGATATTATCAAGATGCCAATTTTCCCAAATTGATCTAGAGATTCAAAATAATCCCTACCAAAATCTCAGCTGGCTTCTCTTACTAGATATCAATAAGCTGATCCTAGGAAGTATATGTAAATGCAAAGGAGATAGAATAGCCAAAACAATTTTGAGAAAGTAGAACAAAGTTGAAGGATTTAAATACCTTATTTCAAAGCGCATCACAAAATAATACTAGGCAAGGCAGTGTGATAGTGGCACAATTATAGACATGTACAGACCAGTGGTACAGAACATTCCAGAACTAAACCCACATATACATGGTCAATTTGTTTTCAACAAATTAACCAAGGTAACTCAATGGGAAAGATAGTCTTTCAACAAAAGGAACTAAAATAATTGTATATTCATTTACAAAATAATAATAATAACTTTAAATCAGTTGTAGACTTGAACATTAGAGCTGAAACTATAAGACATCTAGAAAAAGACACAAGAGAAAAATCTTTGTGCTCTTGGGTTAGTAAAAGTTATTTTTTGAATATCACATCAAAAGCACATCCATTAAGATTTTGATAAACTGTACTTCATCAAAATAAAAAATCTTTTGGTCTTCACCAGATACCACAAAGAAAATGAAAGCAATCAAAGACTGGGAAAAAATATTTGCAAAACTTTATCTGATAAAGGACTTTTATACAGAATAAATTTTACAGCTCAATAAGAAAACAACCACCCTGAAAAAATGAGCAAATGATCTGAATAGACATTTCTCCAAAGAAGATATAATACAAATGGCTAGTAAACACATGAAAATAGGCTCAATGACTTTTGTTATCAGGGAATACAAATGAAAACCACAGAATACCACCACACATTTACTACAGTGGCTAAACTCAGAAAGACTGAACATTCCATGGGTTGGTGAGGATGTGGAGGGAATAGAACCTTCATACATTGCTGTTAGGAGTAAAGCAGTATGACCACTTTCAGAAACAGTTTGATAGGTCCTTAAAATGTTAAATATAAATTTACCAAATAGTCAACAATTCTGCTTCTAGATATCTACCCAAGAGAAATGAGAACATGTCTGCACAAAAGCATGGTCATAGTAGTAGTACTCATAACAACAACAACAACAAAAAAAGGTGACATCCATCAACTGATGAATACATAAATAAAGCAGTAAATCTTTACAATGGAGTATTACACAGCAATAAAAAGGAGTGGGTTACTGATATATGCAACAACACAACATGGATGAACCTAAAACATGTAATGCTAAATGAAAGAAGCTAGGCTCAATAGACTATGTTGATTACATTTACAAATAACTTCTAAAAAGGCTAAATTGTCAGGGACTAGGGAGAGAGAAGGGATTGACTGCAAGTAGTTTAAGGGAATTTTTTCAGTTGATTGAAATGTACTAAAACTGGATTTTTATTGAATGTTTATAACTTTTTCATAGTCACCAGAAACTGGAAGCAATCAAGATATTGTTTAACAGCTGAATAGATAAATAAACTATGATATATCCATATAATGGAATATTATTCAGCCATAATAAGAAGTGTCCTATCAAGTTATAATAAAACATGGATGCATCTTAAATGCATATAACTATGTAAAAGGAGCCAGTCTGAGAGAGCTATATACTGTATTATTCCAATTACATAACATTCTGGAAGAGGCAACATTATAGAGTTGGTACAACGATCAGTGGTTGCTAAGGGCTCAGGGATGTGGTGAAAAGAGTGTTAAATACATGAAGTACAAGGGATACTTTAGGGTGGTGAAGTTATTCTGTATAATTTTGTAATTGTAGATACATAGCACTAAGCATCTGTCTAAACCCATTTCACTTTACAGCTCAAGGAGTACAACTTAGTTTATGTAAATATTTAAGAAATCATTTAGAAAGTCAGGAAATACCAGGGAGAAATGTAGACTATGACAAGAAAATCTAACTGCATTACAATCTATGAAACAACCTCAGTAAGGGATGTAGGGGAAAAGGGTCTAAATTACATAATTTAGGGAATCAATGAATGAGTGAAGTTTGTAAGACTCAAAAGCAAAAGAAACTATGTGTAAGAAACTGTACATGTTACTAAAATTGTTTCACATAGAGGTATTATTTAGTAATTCTGAAACTATTATACATATGTACTGACACTGAACAATTAAGTAAATGGATGGCAGATGGTGAGAAACAGGTTTTTCATTGTTAGAGTAAAAGTTTACAGATAAGCAAGGGGAGACCACAATGATCCATGTAACAATGGAATAGGGTTAGAGATATCAGTATGAACTCATGTTTAGCTTAATATAGATACTTATGGCTATATATTGAAATATTTTAGATATGTGTAAATACATGGGTTAATATTTGTACATATATTTCCTTCTTCTGTCAGCTTAGAGGTTTCAGAAGCACCAACACCTCAGTAGCAATGAGCATATCTTGCACCCAAATCATGGTTTCTAATGCCATTCTCCAATAAAAGAAGCCAAGACTTCTTGGAGAAATAGCTGACTCTCGGACACAAGCAGAAAATAAATAAGATAAGCCTTGAGTAATTTATAGTGCTAGATATTGTCCAAAAACCAAACCATGCCCCCCTACACAAAATCCCACAATGAGAGCAGAATTACAAAAGAATATAGGAACCAACTAAAAGGGCTCCCAATGTCCAAACCTGGAAAAAATTTGGGCAAAGACTCATTTAAAAATATAGTATGGGGTAAAAGTAGGTTTATAGTTATTTGTATGGAAAAATAATATAACTAATAAATAATAATACAAAAATAAACTGTGTACTCACAACTATAAACCTATTTTTGCCCCTGCCAGTAGTATTGGATTATAATCTAAAGTATAGAATAAGTGTCCAGGAGTCTATACTGATCAAAACAACTGATTAAATAAATAAATGGGGCAGAAGAGAAGTATTTCCCATGCAGAAGAATTCCAAATAATTTATGTCGATACTTCACCTGAGGGAGTGAGGGAGTGAGGGAGAGAAGGAGGTAGGGCATTACCCTCCTCTTCTTAAGTATGGTGGTGTAGCCTGCACTTAGTGCCTTTCTTCAGAAGAGTATGATGCAAAAATGTGTAATGAAAAAATAACTTTACAATGCAGAAATCTGACAATCTTGAACTCAGCCAGGTGCTCAAAGTCAACATCAAAAAGGGTAAGTGACGTTGATAGTATGCACCCTTAATATGACGTGGTACTTTACCTCCCTGGTCTGTCTCTCCCAAACCCATAACTCCAGTATAACAAGGACAGAAAATCAGAAAAATTCCAGCTAAAGGGACATTCCACAAAACACCTAACCAGTACTTCCCCTAACTGTCAAGGTCATCAAAAAAAGGAAGGTCTATAAAACTCTCACAGCCAAGAGCAGCCTAAGGAGACATGACAACTAAATTTAATATCGTATCCTGAATGGGTCCTAGAACAGAAAAAAATTAGGTAAAAACTAGGAAAAACACCTGGCTGGTATAGCTCAGTGGATTGAGTATGGGCCTGTGAACCAAAGGATCGTGGTTCGATTCCCAGTCAGGGCACATGCCTGAGTTGCAGGCCAGTTCCCAGCAGGGAATGCATGAGAGGCAACCATACAATGATATTTCTCTCCCTCTCACCTTCCCTTCTCCTCTAAAGATAGATAAATAAAATCTTAAAAAAGACTAGGAAAAAATAAATAAATTGTGAACTGTAGTTAATATTAATGTTTTAGTATTAGTTCATAAGTTGCAACAAATACACCATACTAATAATGGAAGTTTGTAACAGAGGAAATTGGGGATGGGGTATATAGAATCTCTCTAATGCTCTTTACAAGTTTTCTGTAAATGTAAAACTGTTCTAAAAAAATGAAGTGTAATTAAAAAAATAAAATTATCTCTCTTGTATGTAACATTAGAAGACAGATCAGATCAGGGACGATCCACATGCGAAAGTTTGGGATAAAATGAACTGGTATCATAGATACATGCACCATTTGGCTCTGTATTGGTGTGATGCTAAAGTGGCAGCCAGAAAAGCTTTAGAGGTAGGATTATCATTATTACATATTTGGCAGAAATTTCCATTATTAGCAGCTGAAAAAAAAACCAAAAAACAAGATATGGAATTCTTGAACAGACCTGAACAGAAAATGCAAATTCTTTTGACACTGTTTTCTGTATGCAGCTGACATCTCCTATGAAATAAATGGCTGGCTTTTTCTTTTAAAAGCTTATAAGACATTTCTTTTAGGAAAATCTAGCTTTAATAACTATAGAATGATTTTCCATACTCAAAGCCCTCTTAACTCACTCAATGCCTTAAAGGACTCTGTGAAGTAGGTTTTGTTGTTATTTAGAGGAAAGAATGAGTTCAGAAAGGGTAGGTGAACACATGTGTACAAACACATGTCTAAAAAGCAGTGGAATTAAAACTTGAACTTAGGCCTTGCAAATTAACAACCAAATGTGTTCTGAGAAAACCTTGGTCCTGTTCTTTGGCACATGTTAGCAGACTCCAGGCATCTAGAACAAGACGTCAGCTGTTCAGTTAAAGCACCAAAGGTGGTCTTTGGCTTTCCAAATGGACATTGGTACAAAAAACACCTACCAATGTCCCCTAAAAATACCTACTACTAAAATGGTAGAGAAACTAATTCTTTAGCTGAATCATTCTTTACTAGAAGAGAAGAACAATACTGTGCATTAGAAGAACAAACTTTCCTTCAGTATGGAACTCTAGGTTTTAACAATCTAACCTGCTCAGGTATAATGAAGCACAATACGATGAATTTAGTTCCTCTTCTTGTTGAGGGTTTTGTCAAAGAAAAGATTCTCATTTCACACAAGGGTGTGGAGAGCCTGGGGAAATGGAATTGATAACTTTTCAAGTTAGTCTTTTAAATTTCTATGTAAAAAAGATTTCATATTGGATTACTCCAGTCCTTTAAAATTCATCACATGTGTTGCAGGAACACTGACTGTTTTTCTTATTCAGTGTTTTGTCATTTTTCACTGTCTTTTGTTAATAATTCTGAATTTGAGTCCCTATGCTCCCAGGAAGGCTGAGAGCCTTAAGCTTGGTCTCCAGGTGTCCATGCACCAAATGGCAATGTCCTCCTGCCTCTTAGGAAGGCTGGGGAACGATGGGAAGGACAAGAACTTAGAATGAGGAAACAGGGAGATGGTTCAGCTACAGGTGCTGAGAAGGATAGTCTAATAGGGGTGTCCAACCTGCAGCCCAAAGGCTGTATGCAACCCAGGATAACTAAATGCAACCCAACACAAAATTATAAATTTACCTAAAATATTATGAGATTTTTTGTGATTACCTGTCACAATGTATTTAATGTGTGGTCCAAGATGACTCTTCTTCTTCCAGAGTGGTGCAGAGATGCCAAAAGGTTGGATTCCCCTGCCATTAGCAGATTGACAGTTTTGGGAATAAGCCACAGGTATGAGAAAGGGGCCTCAGTAGGAAGAATGTGCTGCAGAGTTGGAGCTCAAAGCAAAATGGTAGGGAAAATACGACAGACAGGCAGAGAAAGACAGTGAAGACTGATGTATAGAGTGATAGATATTAAGTGGTGCAAGCAGAGAGAAAGTATAAAAATTGTTTAGCAAGTAGCAGGGCTTCATCTTCTAGGGTCTAAGTTCAAAAATAAGACAGTATGTAGTACCTGTGGCTAGAGAACAAAGAGCCGGGCAGACAAAAGGAAGGCAATACTCAGCACAAGAGGCAACAGCCAGCAGGTTGGACAGAGGACACAGGTGCTGTGGCGAGGTAGTATTGGGGAGCTAGTGTTCCATAGGTGCAGAGTTTCAGTTTGGAATAATGAAAAATTTCTGGAGGTAGATAGTAGCAATGATTGAGAAACAATGTGAATGAATTTACAATGCAAACGTACCGTGCATTTTATTTTTTTCTTTATTTTTATTGTTGACACTATTGCAGATGTCCCCATCTCCCCCACCTCCCCCATCCTTCCAGCTCCCACATCCCCTTTCCTCTGGCAATAATCACATTGTACATTTTCAAATGGTTAAAATGGTAGAGTTTATGTAATGTATACTTTGCCACAATAAAATATTTTTTAAGAAGAAAAATATTTTAAAAAGAGAGGCAATAGTAGCATCAGGATTCCAATGCAGAAACTCAGACAGCAGGGACAGAGGAGAAGCAGGATTTTTAGAACAGGAGGTAGAAACTAACTCTCAGGTGTAAGACAGAAGGGCCTGTGCACCAGGTCAGAGCTGAACTGGAGGCACATATGACTGGATCAGGGTGTGGGCAGGAATATCTTGCTGCTGTTTAATGCCAGGAAATAGCTGAGCCTGAAACAGGCCCTAAGTAGCCTCAGCTATGGAGGGAAAAGAAGCCCAAAGAAGCTGGATATTGGACAAGACCAACCCGTGCTGGTTTGCTGTGATCTCATCTTCCTATCTGGAACTAAGGTTGGTATGACAATCAGAAATACTGGCCCTGAGGTAAACCAGCCCCTACTGAAGGAAATAATTTGAACAGACTGGAAACAGAATATTGAGTTCTTAATATTTTAGGCCAACTCACTAACTGGACAAGTCTTCCTTTTAAAACACTCTATTCTTTTTCACTAATGAATGCATGTCCCTATAGAGTCATAAAGGATGAGAATTTGGCCCAAATGTATATTTAAATTGGATTGCCTGGTAAGTATGCTTTAAAAAGTAAAATGCAGCCACCTGTGACCTATTAAGACTGCTAACGTACTCAGTGACATAAATACCTGAAGGGTTTCTACAACAGCTGGAACATGGCTCAATGATCTTGTGTGTCTGCTTTTTAATATACTTCTAAAGTGACTTCATAAAAGGGTAACCACTGCCACCCATGGGACTGAGATTTTGTTTAACTCCCGGAGTCTTCATCGGAAGACCACTATTGATACAAGTGATTATTAACACTGCCTGTGCTAAAGTCTTGAAGATAAAAATTAAACCCCAAATAAGTAACCAAGTAAGACCCAAGGCTTAAAAAAACAGGCAACCAAAAAATTCCACATGTCTTCTAGCCACAACTCTCACCAAATGGCATTTTTCTAACTCCACTGTCACATACTCTCAAATTCTTCCCATTTGGCACCACCCAAGGGTTCAAACTAACCTTGGCCCTGATGGACACCCAGGGTGTCCAGCCTTCCATGGCGCAGCATCTGCCTCTACTAGGCCTGAGGTAAAAATGTGACTCCCACTGCCCACCAGGGAGACCGACTGTGGCAGATGTCCATATTGAGGCTGATGGTGACCAGGGTGAAGGGAACCAATGTCTGGGCCCCTGCTACTAATTGTGACAGACCCTGTACTGTCCTCAGAACCACCCTTCCACTCCATCCCCATCAAACTGCTCCTGAGCTTTATTTAATCATTTGTCTGTTCTTTCAGTCAAAAAATGTTTATCAAACATTTATCATTTCTGAGTGCTAAAACAGGTTCACTGTGTAGTTATGTACAAAAGAAGCATCACAGAACTTACATTCCAGTGTGCAGACTGACAGTAAATGAGAGAACAAGTTAATAAATGGACAACTATGTTCATAAAGTGTTAAGAAAGAAAGGGTGTTGTGATAAAGAACAAGAGTAGGTGGAGTTGTCAGGAGGTGGACTCATTCAGGAAATGACACTTAATTGAGACCCAAAGGGCGAGAAGGAAAGAAACCTTTAAGGAGCTGAGTGGAGTTTTCCAGGCAAAGGGAAGAGCAAAGGCCATATTTTTTTTTTAAAGAAAAGAGGCATGGTACACTCAATTACTTCAAATAAACTCGGAGTGTGGTTATAGCTGAATGAGCAAGAGGCAGAATGGCAGGGGATGGGATTGGAGCAGCAAGGAGTGGCCAAGCTATGCTTGGGTTTGTGGATTCTACCAGGATAGCCAGTAAAGAGCAGAGCATCATACTTCTCTTTGCACTTTATAAAGATCATCTTGACTGCTATGCTGGGAATTGGGAGTCTAATTAGTAATTAGAGAGGAACAAGAGTGCTAGTAGGAACAGCAGTTGGGAAACAAGTAGTAGTCTTCCAAGTGAGAGATGTGGTGGCTTGAAGAAGGACAGTGACAGTGGTGATGATTATAAATAAATGGAAGATATATTTTGCTATAGGAAGGATTTGCTGATAGGTTTAATATGGAGGTATGGCAAAAACAAAACAAAACAAAAAAACAATCAACTACCAAGGTTCTGGCTTGAGTAGCTGGATGGTTGTTAATACATTCACTAAGATGAGGAAGATGAAGAATAGATTGCAAAGGGGGAATCAAAAGTTTGCAACATATTAGTTGGTCTGAAGGCTGTGGGTTATTGTTAAGCTGATTAACAAAAGTTTGCAACATATTCAATTTGATGTGCTTATGAGTCACTAAAGTAGAACATTAGGTAGGCATTTGCATATACTTATTTATTTGTTTAATATGTAGTTTTGAGTTTGTATTGTGTGTACAAATTGACAGATTCTGGGGTAAAAATGTAAGCAAAACAGAGATGGTTCTGATTTGAAATTTACAAGCAAATAGGACAGACATTGAACAAGTAACTAAGCATGGTGTACATATTAATATAGAAACCAGGAGGTTTTGGGAAGGAGGAACAAGGGGGTTATGACAGTCTGGGTGGCAAGGCTTCCTGAGGAAGTGACATTTAAACTCAGCCCTGAAGTATGAATGAAATTAGCTCAGTAAAGGAAAGAGAGCTCCAGGTATAACATGTGCAGAGCATGTGTGAGGCCTCTACACATTCTTTTCAGAAAAGAGTCTTACAGTGCTAATTCTTTCCCCAGACACTCTCAGTCCAAATGGAAACAGCCTATAGAGAGCTGATCCCACCAGTTCTCAAGACATAAGGTCAACAGCTTACACTCAAGCCAGGACTGCTACTATACTCTTTTTAAAAGATCTAAATTCATTCTTTCAGTCAACAGTATCTTGAGTACCTAAGTATGGATTGTGGAGCTTTACATTAACTTCTTGCCTTTAATAAAGAACTTGTCACTTACTAGAAGAGTAAAAAGTGTTATATAAAGTTATTTTTAAAATCTGTTATATAAAATTATAAGTTGAAATTATATATGAAGAATCATGGGGAAACTAAACAAGGAGTAAATGACTCACTCTGGAGCCACAGAGAAGACTTCACAGAGGAAGAGAAAGAAGAAAAAATGGTAACACTGACATCAGCCCATGAGTACATGGAAAACATATGTGAAAGAACAAATTATGTGCTTGGGAAATGTCAAGCAATTTGAGGAAACAAGCCAATCTTATGAACTTGGTTTATACAATAGATGTAAATAACTTACTCTCTTGAATACATTACCTTCTAATTTAGTTAAGAAGACTTCTCTGCATTTAGCAATAGCTGTGATTTTGTAACTGGCCAATTTCTCCAAAGAGATAGCCTAGTAATGAAGGCTAAGTAAATGATCCAATGCCAGTGGTCATATGAGTAAAAGAGGAAGAAATACTCAATAGCCAAGCTGGAGACCACAAAGCTGTACTCCACCTTGCCACATTTCTACTGCCTTCAAGTAGCCCAGGAGTAAAGAGAATAGAGATCTCCTTATTAGGAAAGACAACTCCCTCTGTCCCCATCCCTCCAGAAAGATACTCCGCCCTTTGGTCGCTCTCCATATTCCCTACCCCAACCCCCAAGAGTAATATTAGAGCATCTGCCACTTGGCAAGTTTTAAGCACAGCCTTACCCCAGGACTGATGGGGAAAAAGTCAATTTGCTTGTGGCTGTTTCTTAATTAAAGTGACATTGCACAAAAACAGATTTAGAAATCTTAACCCTGTTAGAAAACGAAGACAAGAGGAAAAAATTTGAGAGTGGGGAGAATCCTAGAGAGAAGAAATGAATCTACATGAGAAACTATTTCCCAATGATCCTCCATATTAATCATAACTTTCAGATGACAGCCTCAGAGACCTCTGCTGGGCAAAAATTAGAAATCAAGCAATCATTCTGAAAGGAGTACAAGATGAAACATCATTAGGTAAAATAGTTTATTTCCTTTTTTAACCCAGGAAATGTGTTGCAGTTCCTTAATAACTTTGAAAAGCAAGAACATTAAGCATAAAGACAATGTGTCAGGAGAGCAGAAAACTTGTATGAGCTTTCTCATGTCTGTGCTAGGAAGAACCTAGTAACTGAGTCACATAAAATCAGAACACTCCAGTGATTGCCAAGGGTTGAGGGGAGGGAAAGAAGGGTGAATAGGGAGAGCACAGGGAATTACTAGGGGAGTGAAACTATTCTATATGATACTATAATGACATGACCCATGACATTACCCATTTGTCAAAACCCATAGAATGTACAAGACAACAATTGAGCCCTAATATGAACTATGAATATTGGTTAATAACAATGTAATATGGATGAAAAAGGAGCTGTATAATAACTTTGACAAGTTCAGTGACTTGAAAGAATCCACACAGTGTGACTGAGCATAAATTCCTACCTAAGCAGGTCATGGTGGGCAGTAATGCCTATAGGCATATTACTTTTTTAGTAAAAGGTTTATCTTTGCCTTAAGTAAGCCCTATCCATTCCTTTTGGGCTTTTAGTTTAATATACCTTTGAAATACCATTTCAGAACCTTGGGAAGCTACCCTCATGAGAGCACATAATCTTGTTAACGATCCTGTAATCTGGTCCTCACCTACCTTGTTTTCAACCACCTCCATGTAGTCTTCCTTACGTTTCCCCCTTAACTCCAAATGTATAAATGAAACTGCAGAACTGTTCTCTAGAACAGTTGAGATTTTGCTTCCCAACATAAGTTAACAGTTCTGGCTCAAATATCCTCTGATAGGAGTCTCTATGGGCTTGGACATTTCTTAAATCAACAGTGTTAATGTTGCTGAACAGCAACTGGGGTCCCGCTGCCCACCGACACCCTCTAAGCAAAATTCTAGAGGCAAAGGTTTGCTGATAGAGGAACAAGGTCTTTATTCAAAAGCTTCACAATTTTGGAATAACAGCTTTCCATACCCATTAGTTACTTAAGCCTATCAATTATGGCTAAACTGTTTATCACTCCCTCTGTTAGTCTGAATAATTTTATTTCTATGGGGCTTACAAACTAAAACAACATAAGATACAGAAGCTACACGATTTTGGAAGAATGGCAGCCTTTCCTCTAGAACACACAAATAAGAACCCTGCCAACCCTCTGCCAGGCCAGCCCAACCCTAGACTCTGCCTAGAGTTCCTTCCCATCCAAAATACCATCCATTGGGAAGTGCAGACACCTGCAGCACTATCATTCAGGTATCCTTGAGAAAGAAAAGAGAGCACAAGAGAGCCCTAGACAGCCCCAGAGCCAGCCCCTCCAGAAACCCAAGAACACTTTTTTTATTTCAAATCTTCTTGCCCAAGATTCCATGTGCTCTGGAGGCTTTCAGCTTCTCAGCCAATCCTATCCTAGGTTCTTTACTATTGCCTCGGTGTACTCCTCCTATGATCCCTCACGACTTCTCCCCAGTGATCTGATCAGATCTCTATGTATCATTAATATTGGTTCAGAAATTTTAACAAATATGCCACACTAATGCAAAATTTTAAAAATAGGGGGAATTGGAGAGAGGAAAGGAGTATGTGGGAATTCTTTTTATTTTCTGCATTTTTTCCCTGTAAACCTGAAACTGCTCTAAGTAAAAAAGTTTTTTAATTAAAACATTCCAAAGTTATTTGCTGGATTTGATCTCCTTTGCTTCATTCAATATTATAGGGCATTTATTGAAATTATACTACATGATGTTTAAAAATCCCTGCCCTTTTGAAGTTTTATTCTGGTTGAGAGATAGATAATAAATTAATTTACAAAAACAAAAATAACATTTGGAAGTATATGCTATGGAGGAAAATGAATTGGTATAACGCAATAGCAGGGGAGGCATAGTAGTGCTATTTTAGATGAGGTAGTTAGGGAAGTGCTGTTTCAGAAAGGAACATTTGAGGGGGCTCCTGAGGGAAGGAACAATGTGAACCACTTAGAGAGGAGTGCTGGCAAAAAAAGAAGCAGTGCAAGTGTGACAGAGGCTGGTATGGCTGGGGTATGGTGAGGAGTATCATAATAGGCAAAAAGGTCAAAGTGATGGCTAGGAGTCAGATCATACAGTGCCATATAAGCCATTGTAAAGACTTTAGATTTTATTTCAAGCATGATGAAAAGCCATAGGAGTAGCAACTCAAATGTCCATTGACAGACAAATAGGTAAATAAAAGGTGGTATATATACAGTGGAATATCATTCAGCCTTAAAAAGGAAGAAAATTTTGACATGCACTACAACATGAATAAACTTTGATGATACTATGCTAAGTGAAATAAGCCAGTCATGAAAAAACAAAAATAGTGTGATTCTACTTCTATGAGGTATTTAGAGTAGACAAGTCCATTGAGACAGAAAGTAGAAAGGTGGGTTGTCAGGGGATGAGTAGAGGTGGCAATGGTCCTTTTTAAATAGATCTACAGTTTCAGATTTGCCACATGTAATGAGGTCTGGAGATTAGTTGTACAATAATGTGAATGTACTTTTAACATTGCTGAACTATTCCACCTGCATCACAATTTCCATTTGGCTAACAGCAATTCTAAAATGCCATAATTATTAGATGCATCTTGATTTCAGAGATGTTCACATGTAAAGAAGAAAGTATATCTATATCAATTTCCTATGGCTGCTGTAATAAATCACACTTTATAGCTTCAAATAACACACATTTAAACTTTTAAAGTAGTGGAGGTCAGAAAGTCTAAATAATCTCACTGGGTTGAAACCAAAGCCATGTTCCTACAGAGGCGCTAAGGGAGAATTAATTTTCTTGTCTTTTCCAGCTCTTAGAACTTAATCCTTGAATTTCTTGGCTTGTAGTCCTTTCCATCACCTTCAAAAGAGCATCTTGTTTTAGTCATCACATTGCCAAAAGTCATCGCATCGACATTTAGTCATCTCTATAGCCAAATCTCCCTTTGCATCCCTCTTATAAAAATACTTATAATTACTTTTAGGGCTAACCCGAATATCTTGGACAACCTTTCCATAAGAATATCCTAAACTTAATCACATTTGCAAAATCCTCTTTGCCATATAAGATACCATTATAGATTCCAAGGATTAGGACATGGATATCTTTGAGGGCCATTAATTAGCCTATCACAGAATCTTATACTTGATGAAATATGTGGATGCTATTTAAAGCTGTACCGTAGTCTGTATTGATCATCAAGGGAGTGAATATGGATAAAGAGGAGCCTGAGGATTTGCACCAGTGTACTGCAACATTGAGAAATCAAGAAAAATAAAAAAGGACCCATCATACAACACCAAGGAGTAGCAGCCCATGAAGTCTGAGACAAACTAGGCAATTATGTGTTTCTGTAACCAGGTTTTATTTTAAAATAGGGTATTATCACTTGCACCAAATATTGCTGGTGTGGAGTTCACTGGATTTTGTGCCTTTGATAAGAACAATTTAAGAGGAGTGGTGTGCCCAATAGCTTGGGTAGAGTGGGCTTGAGAGAGAATGAATGGAGAAGGAGTAGGTAGAATAAGCATAGAATACTAGAATTTTTTTATAAAGGGAAGTTGGGCAACATTGAAAAGTTTTGTGTTTTGCCACACCTTCATAATGGAAGAGGAAGTGGCAAGGAAATTGAGCGGGACACAGAGTGATTATAATTGTGGGCTGTGGATTCTAAACCCAGTGAGGCAGTAAGCTGAGGACATGAAGGAAGTGAGGGACAGTGGTGGTGAAGTGATAAAGTAGAGGTTCTTATTTATGAACAGTTGATAAAGTTGTGGTACCAGAAAGAACACACTGATCAGTGTCAAGGTCTTTGTACCACAGATGAATTTTGTGTTTCTAACACTCATGACAAAGAACTAAGCCTACTTCAAGATTTCATTGTATTCAAATGATAAATGGAAAACAAACAATAATTGCAATGGCTACACATTGATTTGCTTTTTTTCTCAACCTTATAGTGTTTACTTGTTTCATTTTCCCATGAGAAATTATTAATAGCTTCTGGGATGATTATTATGAATTCTTTTAATTAAATCATTATCTCACCTTTTGCTGATTTCACATGACTCTTCTAATATAAAAATTGAAAGTTCATTTTGAAAATATCTCTAAGGCAAATTGTCTTCCATGTAAATGATTACATAACAATAATTAACTAGATACACATTATTATCCTGGAGGTTTTAAGAAAGAGATAACAAAATTGGCAATTATTTATGTATCTGCTATTTATATCTGCCATTTTTAACATAACTAAGACTACTTGGTTAAGAAGTGACAAAACATGGAAACTTGAACTACTATGACTCCAAGATTCCTTCTCATTCCCTCACTTCCCTTTGGATCTCTTCCATACACTCACTGGTATTATCTGTTTGACAAAATCTCTGACCATTTAGCATTTTTGTTGTGGGAGGACAGATTAGTGGTTTGTTGGAGGCTGAGAATCCAAGTAAAGGATCTAAAGGTTGCATTTGCTCATTTCTTCTTTCATTCACTCATTTCACATAACTGCTCTTACTATAGAATTGGCACAGAATAGCTCTTTTCCACCAAAGCTACCTGTTGTACTATCTCAAAATAACCAATGCACCAGTGATTTTTTAAAAGCTGAGGAAAAGAAGCTACTCAGATCTGCCATCTTATTTTTAAAACTTCAGCAGACACAAAATGACTAATATTCCTTACCTATCAATTAACATCTTTTGCCAAGTTACACTGAAATATTGTAGTGCTACCTGATAAATGGTCATATTTTTAGAATAAAGATATTCTAAAAAACAAATGGGCTATTAGTAGTTATTTTTTCTCTTATACACACATATACTGACATGGCAGAAATTGTTTTCCACTATATTTCCCTTTAGTTTCAACTGCATCTTCTGGTAATATGAGCTTATGGTTTATTTCTTTCCCCCTATCACTTGGTTTTCAGCATGACTACAGTATAGTCACCTATTAAAAATGTGGTTGTCTAGTAATAGGTGTTCTAAGTTCAAGTTGTTATTATGCTTGGCAGAAATGTAATGATTATTGGATATTTAAATAAAATTTTCATCAAAATGATATTTAGAAGTAAAATAAATTTAAAAATATAATTTATCTACATTAAAAAATTAGAATAGCTTATATCAAATCAACTCTCTTTCTGATAACATTAAGGAAAGCTGGACAAACACTAAAATGTAGCAATTTGAAGGCAGTAGAAAACAACTAAGGGAAAAGAGTACTTAGGGGTAAATATTCTGAAAAGAAAGAAAATACAATGAAACAAAGCTGACATTTCCTTTTGTTTGTTTTTTTCCCTTGAAATATCCTGCCCTTGCTAAGCTGTGTAAGGTGGAAGGATTAGAAAATAAACATAGTGACACACAAACAAGGTTAAAAAACTTAGCAAACTTTTGTTGATATCATGGTGCAGGGGAGAAGTAAATTGGAGCTCATGTCTAGCAAAGGATGAAAGACAAATACGGTAAGAATTCTGCTCTTTGAATTGAGGCCTGTGAAGAACTAAAAGCAAACTGGAAATACACATGCCCTCACAAAAACTGAAATTCAACCTTGAGTTCTCTCAAATGAATTCTATTCTAGTTGCCTTCCAGAAGAAAAGTTAAGATTTTATGGAAGAAGATTTCACAAAAGCCTCTATAATTTTTCATAGGCAATGTAAGTTATTTAATTGAAAATTATTGAGTATACCTGGAGATAGGGCCAAATGACTGAAAATCAAGAAATAAAATAATAACAGAAATGAATCCACAGGCAATTGAGGCATTGGAGTTATCCAAAAGAGACCTCAAATTAACTATAATTGACATTTTTGAGAAAGCTGATGACAAGCAGGAGAATAGGAAACTGAAATGTTTAAATAAAGAATCCAATAGAAATCTTAGATTTGAAAAGTACAGTATCTTAGATTAATGATTTAGTAGATGAGCTTAATGGAGTAAAAGAATAAACTGAAACAAGTAAGTGAAGGAAAATTTAGATTGAACCACAGAGAGAAAAGTGGATGAAAAATACAGTAAAAGTACAAGGGTATATAAAATATACTTCACAAAAAAGAGCTAACACTTGTGATTGGGTTTACAATTATAGAGAAGCAAGAAACAGGATAGGAAAAATATTTCAAGAGATAGTTACTGAGAATTTCCATAACCTGATGAAACATATCAGCTCACACTCAAGAAGCTCAAACAACCCCAAACCACCCTAAATTGCTGTAAACTAAAATAAAAACAAAAGCAATTTAAAAGTAGTTGGAAGGAAAAGCTGGTTATTTTAAAAAAATGATAAATTGATCCATTTGCAACAGAAATCACATAAGTCAGCTATTATACACATCTCTAAAATGTGAAATAAAGTAACTGGCAGCCTAAAATTCTATATTTAATGAAATTATTGTTCAAAAAAATCAAAGAGAAATAAAGATGTTTTCATACAAAGAAAAACCTACAGATTTAAGTAATGACAAAATTATACAATAATAAATATTTAAAATAATTCTTAAGAAAGTAGAAAAATTATTTAAATGGAATCACAGAAATGCACAGAGATGTGAGGGGTACTGAAAAAGGTAAATATGTGAGTAAATATATTGACTATATAAAACAATAAAATAATAAAATTAAAATAATGATATGAAGATAATATTTCTGAGGTTTTAAGCATAGGCAGAATTAAAATACATTACAACAACAGCACAAATGGCAGTAGAGAGTTAATGGAGTTAAAATAGTCTAAGTTCCATGCATTGTGTAGGAGAGTTTAAAAAACAGTTCTTTTATTATAAACAGTAATAAGCCTGTATGCATATTATAAAATCTACATTAATCACTAGAATGAAAACTGACAAGCTAATGAGGGAAGGAAATTAATAAACATATTTGATTAATTCAAGAAAAATATAATAGGTGATGAGAAATAATAAAACAATGGGTCAATAAAAGCAAATAATATGATAGTTGAAGAAACTCGATGATTTCAGTAAAATAAACATAAAGAAAAAATATACAAGTGCATATGGTAATTAAATTTTACAACACTAATAATAAAAGAAAATCTTAAAAGTAGCAGGAACATGGTGTGTTATGTAAAGGATCAAATATAGGAATTGCAGCAGGAAGACTCTATACAAGTAAGCAGACAATAGGGTAAAACACCAAAACAAAAAAGAAAAATCTAATTAGAATTCTATACCCAGGAAGAAATATCTTTCAAAAATTGAGAAAAAGTAAGAGTGGTTCTGGTTAAGACAGCAGCATAGGTAAATATTGTAGTCTAATCCTCTCACAACCACATCAAAATTGCACCTAAACTACAGAAAAACTATCCTTCAGAACTGCCTGAAATCTAGCTGAACAGAAGTCCTATAACTAAATCAGAAGCCACACTGAGATGAGTAGGAGGGGCAGAGATTCAGAGGGCTGGTCCCACAACTATGTGTGTCAGATAAAAATCAGGAGGCAATATCTCATACAGAGGTCCTTCCTGAGGAGCCAAGGGACTCATCCCTACACCAGGCCCCCAGCCCACATTTCCAGTGCCAGGAAAGGAAGTCCCCATAACTTCTGGCTGTAAAAGCCAGTTTGGATTGTAGCTGAGTGAGACAGAAAGCTTCTGGAAGCCTAGGTGTTTTTATTTTATTTATTTTTAGAGAGAGGGAGAGGGAGGGGAAAAAAAGGGAGAGAAACATCAGTGTGTAGTTGCCTCTCACATGCTCCCCACTGGGTACCTGGCCCACAATCCAGGCATGTGCCCTGACTGGGAATTGAACTAGTGACCCCTTGGTTTGCAGGCTATTGCTCAGTCCACTGAACCACAACAGCCAGGGCCCCAGGTGTTCCTTTTAAAGGGCCCATGTACAGACTTACTTGACTCACTTGTTCTGAGATCCAGCATTGGGGCATTAGAGACATACAGGGAGGAAGTGAGCTGTCTGGCATCGGTACTAGAGCTGGAGGGGCAGTTTCTTCCCAGACAGATGTTCTGGCAGGAGCCATTGTTCCTTGTCTGGGCCCTCCCCACACAGAGCTAGAGGGCAGGTGCGATAGCTGAGTCTCCATTGACCTGGCTAACACAGTTCACCCTGTCCTGGTGATTCCCTGACACCCTGCCTCACCCAACTTTCAGGCCTAACCCTGCCTTGACTCATGCTTTGGACTTACCCAAAATTTCTCAGACAAGCAGCTTCTGGCCTGAACATGCTGCGTACCCATTGATGTACCAATAGCAAGTAGGCCCAGCACTAGCAGAAGCCAGCCTTGGTTAAAAGCTTGGCTTCTCCTGGGTACCTCCAAACCCAGCTCAAGTACCAGCCACCTGCAGACCTCTTTGTAGCTCATGCCAGGCAGCCCCATGCAGGGCACAGCTAAACTTGCCTTGCACCTCCTGGAAACCTCCAGGGCCAGAGCACTGGTAACAGCTTCAGATGATGTCATAGCACCACCTAACCTCCTCCACAAGGGACACACTTAAGGGGTAGACTCAGTAGGCACCACAGGCCCACTGAAGTAAGTCCTATTCAATGGGTTCAGCTCATGCACAGCTGATTCTCCACTGTTGATGCAGCCAATCCTTGTAGCCAATTGGCTGGATGGTCAATCCCTCCCATTGATATACAAATAGCAATCAAGGCTCTCCTACAACAGAAGGGTATGCACAGCTCACATGAGGGGTGCAACTGGAGTGCCCAGCATGGGTGATTGGGAGGTTGTGCCACTGGACTCTACAGGGCACCTACTACATAAAGCCACTCTACCAAGACTGGGAGAAAGCAGCACCACCTAAAACACAGAAACAAACACAGGGATGCAGCCAAAATGGAGACAAAGAAACATGTACCAAATAAAAGAGAGAAAAGGGCTCAAGAAAAAGAGCTAAACAAAATGGAGACAAGCAATCTGCTAGATGCAAAATAAAACACTGATTATAAGATTGCTCTGTAAACTACAGAAAGAGAAGATGAACTTGGTGAGAACTTCTGAAAAGAGAGAACATAAAAACAAAACTAGAAAACATAAAAAGAACCATTCAGAAATTAAGAATACATTAATTGTAATGAAAAATTCATTATAGGGAATCAACAGTGGAGTAGATAAAGCAGAGGATCAAATCAGAGATTTATAATATAAGGAAGCAGAAAACACCTAATTGGAAGAGCAAAAAGAAAAAAGAATCCAAATCAATGAGGAGCCTCCAGCACAACTTCAAGTGTACTAACATTTGCATCATGGGAGTGCCAGAAGAAGAGATAGAGCAAGGAAATAAAAACCTATGTGAAAACATAATGATGGAAAATTTCCCTAACCTACTGAAAGAAATAGACATACGAGTCTAGGAAGCACAGACAATCCCAAACAAGATGAATGCAAAGAGGCCCACACCAAGACACAGTTAAAATGCTAAAGGTTAAAGACAAAGATAGAATCTTAAAAGCAGCAAGAGGAAAGCAGTTAATTATCTACATGGGAGCTCCCATAAGACTAAAACTATTAACTGATTTCTCAACAGAAACTTTGCAGGTCAGAAAAGATTGGCAAAAAATATTCAAAGTAATGAGAAGCAAGGCCCTACAACCAAGAGCACTTTATTCTGCAAAGCTACCATTTAAATTGAAGGAGAGCCATTTGCAAGGACACAGGCTTGAGACAGCAATACGTGGCAGAGACCATCTGGGTTAAATACATGACTGAACCCATGTGTCTCCTTGCCTCCATGTATAGAATCAGTTTCAGATTTCACCTGGGAAGTTCCTGAGGTTTGAATCAACAGACTCCTTGAGCTTTCTAGGCATCAAGGAGACCCAAGAAGGTGGAGGAGTAAGTGGAAGCTACACTAACTTCCTCCCAGGACCAAACTGGAATTACAACTAAATTATAGAATTACCGTCCTGAATATCCAATAGAACACTAGCTGGAGAGAAGCCTTATAAACATGGACAGAAGAAAGAAGCCACATCACCAGGCATGATTAGGAGAGTTGGATAGAAATACATAGAGCCTCTTAGAGGGCCAATGCACAGAATTCCATTTGGAGCCATTACACTGGGCTCTGGCAGAGAGATGGCATAGCAGACTAGAAATGCATGAGGAGTACCTGAGGCTAGTGGCTCTGGTCGAGAGCTGAAGGAACAGTTGCTGGGATCCCTGTGCTGAGTCATTCCCCATACTTCAGAAGCCAACTTGCTCAGACAGCAATGCCCTCCAAGTAGCATCAGCCTAAGGGGGGAACAATAGCCTTGCCCACGGGAATTACTCTGCACGACCCTGTGGTGCTTAGGCCTTGCTGCTGAGGTATACAACTGGAAGACTTCCACTCTTTAAGCCTAACAGAAAGCCTGCAGACAGAGGCAGATCTCTGGGAGCTCTGAGACTGCAGCTGACCCTCCCCTAGGCCCAGTACTGGTAAAAGCTGACCTTAGTGTGTAGCATAGTTCTTTCTGCACACACTCAAGCCCAGCAGATGCTGCCACAGGCTGTGGATCACTTACAACTCTAAACAGGATGCCCAGGGCCAAACACAGGCACAGTTTACTGCACCAGAGTCTTGCAGTTCTACCTAATACATAGAAAAAAGCACAAAGAGGCAGAAAAAAAAATAGGATGACAAAGAAACAGGTCCTAAATGAAAGAACAAGAGAATTCTCCAGAAAAAGAACTAGATGAAATGGATGCAAGCAATTTATCAGACAGAGAATTTAGAGTAATGATTACAAGGATACTCAACAGCATGAAAAGACATAGGAACCATAAAAAAGGACCAGTCAGAAATAAAGAATGCAATATCTGAAATAAATAGTACGCCAGAAAGAATAAACAGTAGATTAGATGAAGCAGAGGACTGAATCAGTGATTTGAAAGACAAGGTAGAAGAAAACATCCAAGCAGAGTAGCAAAACAAAAAAAATAATAATAAATGAGGAAAGCTTAAGAAACCTTTGGAACAAGATGGAGCACAAGAACATCCACATCATGAGAATACCAGAAGGAGAAGAGAGTGAGTAAAGAATCAAGAACCTATGTGAAGAAATAATGACTGAAAATTCCCTAATCTGGTGAAGGAAAAAGACATACAAGTGCAGGAAACTCAGAGAATTCCAAACAAGTTGGACCCCCAAAAATCTATCCCAAGACATATCATAAACAAAAAGGCAAGGCTTAAAGACAAGGAGAGAACCTAAAAGCCACAAGAGAAAAGCAGGTAGTTATATACAAGGGAACAACAATTAGAGTATCATCTGATTTCTCAAGAGAAACATTTCAGGCCAGAAGAGAGTGATGAGAAATATCCAAAGTGAAGAAAAGCAACACCAACAACCAAAGCTACTTTACCCAGCAAGGTTGTCATGTAAAATCATAGAAGAAATAAGGAGTTTAGCAAACAAGAAAAAGCTAAAGGAGTTTGTTAACATCAAACCAGTACTGCAACAAATGTTAAAGGGTTTGCTTTAAGACGAAGAAAAAGAGAAAGAAAAAAAAACCCCAGAAAAATAGTCTAACAATAAAATGGCACTGCATATGTATCTATCAATAATCGCCTTAAATGTAAATAGCTTAAATGCCCCAACCAAAAGACATAGGGTAGCTGAATGGATAAGAAAACAATACCCATATATATGCTGCCTCTAACAGACCTACTTCAGATCAAAAGATACGTACAGACTAAAAGTAAATGGATGGAAAAGGGTATTTCATGCAATTGGAGAGGAAACAAAAGCTAGGTTAGCAGTACTTTTATCTGACAAAATAGACTTTAAAACTAAGAGTATAGTAAGAGATGAAGGACACTACTTAATGATAAAGGGAACCATTGAGAACTACCCTGCCTAATATCAGAAGCTGTAACCCCACTGACAGGTGAAAAGACCCCATGGCTAGGGGCCTTTTGCCACTAAGGAGACAAAACTTATCCTCTTGGTAGGGGCACAGCTTCTGATCCCTTTACTTCACCTTGCTGGGCCCCTGGAGGATGACTGGATAGTCAATGATGAATAAGATTCCTCAAGGAAAGAACAACCTAAGATAGGCACAGTCTCAAAGGGGCCATCAAAGAAGGATTTAGGGGATTGTGGAGGAGGGACAAAAGACCCTTACTGCTCAGCTTTATCATAGGCTGAGTCCTCATTCTATTTGTAAAAAAGTCTCCTAATCTCTTGCCTGCCTTGCTATCCCTGCTTGATTCAGGCCTGAAGCAATGCTGAAGGGGGAGTACAGCCCTGTGACAGAACCGGCAGCTCCTGGCAGGGGGCAATAAGGCCTAAGAAAGAATTCATAAAGTCCTGTGAAATCTGCTTTGCTAAGAATGTCCTCAATTTAATTGCTAAGGGTCCAAGCACAAAATAAGTTTGTTTCCCAAGATTTTACAGCTGATTGACATCATCCTATCTACCAGACCCTGACTCGAAAGGAACCCCATGATCCCTGAAATGTTATCTGTAAACCATACCTCTTTTCTTTGGTATGAATCCCTATGCAAGCTAAACTCAGTAAAAGCCCATTGAGAGAGAGGCTCAAGACCTTTCTCCTCTGAGAGACTGTTCAGCCTTTTCTCCCCAAGCAGATCATGTCTTGGTAGACTTGTTCTCACCCGTGGTGGCCAGGACAGCTCTGCTGGACAAAGCTCCCCCACAGGGAACAATACCAAAAAAAAAGGATATAACCCTACTAGAGATTTATGTACCCTACACAGGGGAACCTAAATACGTAAAGCAAATCTTGATGGACATAAGGGAGAGATCAACAGAAATGCAACCATAGTCAGGGATTTTAATACCCCTTCCATTTCAATGGACAGATCTACCAGACAAAAATTCAACAAGGAGATAGTAGCCTTAAATGACACACTAGATCAAATGGATTTAACTAATATCTTCAAGACATTTCACCCCAAAGCAACAGAATATACATACTTTTCAAGTATATTTGAAACATTTTCTGGGATAGGGCGAATGTTAGGACACAAAACAAGTCTCAATAAATTTAAGAAGATTGAAATCATATCAAGCTCTTCTCTGACCATAATGGTATGAGACTAGAATCAATCACAAGAACACTGAAAAACACACAAAGACATGAAACTTAAATAATATGTTATTAAACAATAAATGGATCAACAGTGAGATCAAGAAAGGAATCAAAGGATACCTTGAAACAAATGCAAATGAGGATACAACAATCCAAAATTTGTGGGACACAGTGAAAGCATTCCTAAGAAGGAAATACATAGTTGCAAGCCTATCTCAAGAAACACAAAAATGCTCAAATAAGTAATATAACTTTATTTTTAAAAGAACTTGAATAAGAACAACAAACAAAGCCCAAAGTGAGTAGAAGGAAATAAACAATAAAGATCAGAGCAGAAATAAATGAACTAGAGTCTAAAAAAAATACAAAAGATCAATAAATCTGAAAGCTGGTTCATTGAAAAGATAAACAAATTTGACAAACCTTTTACCAGACTCACTGAAAAATAGTAGAGAGGACCCAAATAAATAAAATCAGAAATGAAAGAGGAGAAATAGCAACTGACACCAACAAAATACAAAGAATTATAGGAAAATATTATGAAAAACTACATGCCAACAAACTGGACAACCTGGATGAAATGAATAATTTCCTAGAAATGTACAGTCTTCCAAAAATAAATCAGAAAGAATCAGAGAATCTGAATAGACAGATTACACTTAGTGATGTTGAAGCAGTAATCAAAAAACTCCCATCAAACAAAAGCCCTGGGATGGATGGCTTCACAGGTGAATTTTACCAAACATTCTCAGAAGAGCTAACACCTCTCTTTCTCAAACTATTACAAAAATTTCAAGAAGGGGGAAGGCTCCCGAGTTCATTTTATGAGGTCACCATTATACTAATCCAAAATCAGATAAGGATACTACAAAAAAAATTATAGGTCAATATCCCTGGTGAACAAGATGCTAAAATCCTCAACAAACTATTAGCAAATTGCATACAACAATCTTTCAAAAAGATTATACACCATGATCATGCTGGATTTATTCCAAGAAATCAAGATTGGTACATAATTCCAAAATCAAAAAATGTGATTCACCATGTAAAGAAAATGGAAAAAAAAACAAAAACATGATCATATAAATAAATTCAGAAAAGGATTTGGTAAAATCCAGCACCCATTTACAATAAAAAACTCTCAGCAAAGTGGGAATACGTGGAACGTACGTGAACATAATAAAGGGATATATGACAAACCCACTGTCAGCAATATACTTAACAGGCAAAAACTGTAAGTGTTCCCTTTAAGATCAGGAACAAGATAGGGATGTTCACTTTCACCTTTCTTATTCAACATAGTACTGGAAGTCCTAGCCACAGCAATTAGACAAAAAGGAGAAATAAAAGGCATCGAAACTGGAAAGGAAGTTAAACTGTCATTAGTTGCAGATGACATAATACTGTATACACAGAATCCCAAAGACTGCACCAAGGAACTACTAGAACTGATGAATGTATTCAGTAAACTAGCAGGATACAAAGTTAATATCACATTTTATATGCCAATAATTAACTAACAGAAAGGGAAATAAAAAAAATCCCATTCACAGTTGCTTCAAGAAGAATAAAATACCTAGGAGTAAATCTAACCAAGGATGAAAAAGACCTGTACTCTGAAAAATTATAAGACACTGTACAAATAAATTAAGAAGATACAAATAAGTGGATGCACATACTGTGGATAGGAAGAATTAACATCATCAAAAGGTCCATACTGCCCAAAACAATCTATAGATTCAATGCAATTCTTATCAAGATTCCAATGACATATTTTGCAGAACTAGAACAAATATTTCAAAAATTTACATGGAACCACCTAAGGCCCCACATGGCAACAGTGATTCTGAGAAAGAGCAAAGTTGGAGGATTCATGCTACCTATTATCAAACTATATTATTAGGCCATAGTAATCAGAACAACATGATACTGCCATAAACATAGACACATAGATCAATGGAATAGTATAGACAGCTCAGAAGTAAGTCTACACCTTTACATTCAATTAGTATTTGACAGAAGAAACAATACATACAATGAGCTACAGATAGTTTATTCAATAAATGGTGTTGGGAAAATTGAACAGAAATGTGCAAACAAATGAAATGAGCCCACCTTATTATATCACACACAAGAATACATTCAAAATGTATCAAAGACTTAAATGCTAGACCCAAAAACCATAGAAATCCTAGAAGAAAACATAGGCAGCAAATCTCAGACATAGCTCGTAGCAATATTTTATCAGATATATCTGTTTAGGCAAGGGAGACAAAAAAAAATAAATGGGACTACATCAAACTAAAATGTTTTTTCACAGCATGGAAAACATCAACAAAATAAAAAGGCAACCCACAGAATGGGAGAACATATTTGCCAATACATATGATAAGGGGTTAATATTCAAAATTTATACAAAAGTCAACCCCAAAAAAACAAACCAATTAAAAAACGAGCAAAGGACCTGAATAGACAGTTTTCTGAAGAGGAATGCAGATGACCAATAGACATATGAAAAGATGCTCAATGTTACTAAATCATCAGAGAAATGCAAATTAAAACCGCAATGAGATACCATCTCATACCTGTCAGAATGACTATCACCAGTAAATCAACAAACAACAAGTGCTGACAAGGATATGGAGAAAGGGCAACCTTTTGCACTGTTGGTAGAAATGCAGACTGGTACAGCCAATGTGTAAAGCAGTATGGAGATACCTCAAAAAATTAAAAATGGATCTGCCTTTTAACCCAGCAATCCCACTTCTGGAAATACATCTGAAAAAAATCCAAAATACTCATTCAAAAGAGCATAAAATCCCCTATGTTCATTGAAGAATTATTTACCACTGCCATGGTATGGAAGCGGCCCAAGTGTCTATCAGTAGATAAGTGGATAAAACAACTATGGGGCATTTATACAATGGAATACTACTTGCCCATAATAAAGACGAAAATTTTACCCTTTGCGACAGTATTGATGGACCTGGAGAACATTATGTTAAATGAAACAAGTCATTCAGAGAAAGACAAATACTATATGATTTCATTTATATATGGAATCTAATGAACAAACTGAACTAACATGCAAAATAGAAACAGACTCATAGAGAGCAGGGTGAGAGCTAAGAGGAGGGAGGGTAGGAGGTAGAGGGATTGAGCAAAAAGGAAAAAGGACTCATAAGTATGGACAACAGTGTAGTGAATGTGGGGTATAGGTGGGTATAATGGGACTAAATGATAATGGAAAAAAAATACAATTATAAAAATAAAATGAAATGGAAGAAGAAACAAAGAGCTTCCCAGACAAGAAAAAGCTAAATGAGTTCATCACCACCAAACCAATATTCTAAGAAATGTTAAATGTTCTTTAAGAAGAACAAGATTAGCCCTGGCTGGCATAGCTCAGTGGATTGAGTGCAGGCTGGGAACCAAAGCATCACAGGTTCGATTCCCAGCCAGGGCACATGCCTGGGTTGCAGGCCAGGTCCCCCAGCAACGTCACATTGATGTTTCTTTCTCTCTCCCTTCCCTCTCTAAAAAATAAATAAATAAAACTCTTAAAAATAAAAAAATAAAAAAAGAACAAGATTAAAAATATGAATAATAAAATGGAAATAAATACACATCAACAATTACCTTAAATGCAAAAGTATTAAATGCTCCAATCAAAAGACATGTGGACATATCCTATCTATAAGAGATTTACTTCAGCTCAAAAGGCATGCACAGACTGAAAGTGCAGGGATGAAAAAATATATTTCATGAACATGGAAACAAGCAAATAAAAGCTGGTGTAGAAGTACATATACCACACAAAATAGTTCTAAAAAAAGAAAACAAAATAAATAAGCAAGCAGAACAGAAACAGACCCATAAATACAGAGAACATTTTGATGGTTGCCAGATGGCAGAGGGGCTGGGGGGATGGGTGAAAAAAGTGAAGGCATTAAAAAGTACAAACTGAGTTACAGAGTAGTGACAGGGATATGAAGTACAGTACAGGAAACATAGTCAACAATACTGAAATAACTCTGCATGATTTCTTATTTGCACTAGTGTTGAGGTGAGAAACATTCAAATCTATAGAGAGTTTTTGTGAGTTTATTTGAGCCAAAATAACAATTGCCAGGAAGTAAAATCTCAAAGGATTGAGAAAATGTTCCAGGAAATGACAGTTTTGCACCTTACTTTATACATCACAATCAAAAGAGAAGACATAAGGGGTTACATGAAATCCATATGGTGATAGATTAGGAAGGCAGGAGAAGGCAAAGTGGAGAAACCTCTGGGGTTAGATAAAAAGTAAAATGATAGACACATATTTCTTTTACACAGGTGGGTGCAGGACAGTTAACCATCAACAATTAAGAGGGTAACAATGACAGTGACGGGATTTGTGGTCTCCCTCTGGTGCGGCACCTGTGCTTGAGGGGTCCAGAGAAATGAAATTACTTTTGATAGGGGACTCAAGACTTGGAAAATTTTAGCTTAAGATAAAAAGTTTTAAGTCTAGCAAGAAATGTGTATATTAAAGCTTTTGTTTCAGAAACTATAGATAAGGCCCATCCTGGCTCCTGGGAAAACAGCCAACCTCCTGGGACACTGGCTAGAGATCACCGCCTGGGGACAAATTGGAGGCATCCAGGCCTTTGTGTTCCAGGGAGAGCAGAATACCACCCTCCCCTGGGAACAGCTAACTGCCCAGGACAGGAATGCTGCAGCTTCGCTCACCTAATCCTCCCTGAATCTCAAAGCCCTCACCACACCTTCTTTATCCACCCACCCCTACTTTATAAAAGGTATGGCCTGGATAGAAAAGACAAGATGGTTTGTTAGGGTGTGAACTCACCATCTTCTCAGATCACCGGCCATCTGAATAAAGTGCCCATAAAAGATTCAATCGCTGTCATTGCTTATTGGGTTTCGTAGCGACAGACAGCTCAAACACTGGTATCTTTTCTGGTTACACTTTGACATTCCAAAAGTATGTGATTGTAGATGCAAAACGACAATAGACAGACTTAATTAAGGTAAAGATTGACTTTATTAGGGAAGATTCAAGTTAAGACATGACTACCTGCCATAAACTGCTTTTAGATAATAAGATCTAACTTCAGACCATCCTTTCTGGTTACTTTAGTTTTCCTAGTTTGCAAGGCTGTCACACGGGCCTCCCCAGAGCTTGTCAGGCTTAGTGTGTGGCCCCTTTTCTTCCACACTAGATTTATCAGGTTGATCACTTTGTATATTGTGTAATGGCTAATTACTATGTTGTACACCTGAAACTAATATAATATTGAATGTCAACTCTAAGAGAAAAATAAAAAATTATTTAAAGTCAAAAATTAAGAAAAAACTAAACTTTTTCTCAAGGAAAAAGTGAAAGAATTTATTGTCAGCATGTTACATTACAAGAAAGAGAAGCAGAAATAAATGGTATCATTTATTTGAAAATGTGGACTTACATTAAAGACTGAAGAATGTCAGAAATAGTTAATATGTGGGTAAATGTAAAACATTTTTCTCATGTTTAATCTATTTAAGAGATAATTGACTACTGAGAAATTAATAGCAGTATATTGAGGGGTTTATAATATGTATAAAAAGGTATCAGCGATAACACAAAAGACAGGAGGGGGAAGCACTCTGTTGTAAGGTTTTAATATTATGCATTAGGTGGTACTCTATTAGTTACATGTATAAAATGATAACTTAATAATCAATAGTATAACCCAAGAAAAACTGCTAAAATTTTTTATAAATATAGCTAATAAAAGAATAGCGGAGACAACATGTAATTATAAAAAGTATTCATTTCCAAAAAGTAGCAGAAAAAGATTAAAAGAAAACAAAGAAGCAATTAATAATATAAATTAAAAGTCAAGATGGTCAACTACACAAAAAATTACATTTAATTAATTTATTTTTTTATTTTAACTAATTATTTATTTAAAAAGCAAGAGAGGACAAAGTAAGCATATGTTTTGTTTATGAAAATAGATAACATGCCAGTTTGGTATAAAGAATCAACAGAATAGTGAGTCAATCCATTGTTTTAGCACTGTCTTAATCTTGAGCCCTGTTTTATTTTTTATTATTTTTAATTATTTTTAATATATTTTATTGATTATGCTATTACAGTTGTCCCATTTGCCCTCCCTTTTTCCCCTCTACCCTACACAACCCCTCCCACCCACATTTCCCCGCTTAGTTCATGTCCGTGGATCATACATATAAGTTCTTTGGCTTCTCCATTTCCTATACTATTCTTAACCTCCCCCTGTCTATTTTCTACCTACCATTTATGCTACTTATTCTCTGTGCCTTTTCCCCTCTTTCCCCCTCTCACTCCCCTGTTGCTAACCCTCCATGTGATTTCCATTTCTGTGGTTCTGTTCCTGTTCTAGTTGTTTGCTTAGTTTGTGTGTTTTGGGGTTCAGTTGTTAATAGCTGTGAGTTTGTTGTCATTTTACTATTTATATTTTTTGTCTTCTTTTTCTTAGATAAGTCCCTTTAATATTTCATATAATAAAGGCTTGGCGATGATGAACTGTTTGAACCTGACCTTATCTGGGAAGCACTTTATCTGCCCTTCCATTCTAAATGATAACTTTGCTGGGTAGAATAATCTTGAATGTAAGATGCTTGCCTTTCATGACTTCGAATATTTCTTTCCAGCCCCTTCTTGCCTGCAAGATCTCTTTTGAGAAATCAGCTGATTATCTTATGGGAACTCCTTTGTAGGTAACTGTTTCCTTTTTTCTTGCTGCTTTTAAGATTCTCTCCTTATCTTTAATCTTGGTTAATGTAATTATGATGTGCCTTTGGTTGTGCTTCCTTGGGTTCTACTTTTTTGGGACTCTCTGAGCTTCCTGGACTTCCTGGAAGTATCTTTCTTTGGCCAGATTGGGGAAGTTCTCCTTCATTATTTTTTCAAGTAAGTTTTTAACTTCTTGCTCTTCCTCTTCTCCTTCTGGCACCCCTATGATTCAGATGTTGGGATGTTTAAAGTTTTCCTGGAGGTTTCTAAGCCTCTCCTCATTTTTTGGAATTCTTGTTTCTTCATTCTATTCTGACTGAATGCTTATTTTGTCCTTCTGCTCCAGATTGTTGATTTGAGTCCTGGTTTCCTTCCCTTCACTGTTGGTTCCCTGTATGCTTTTCTTTATTTCACTTTTCATAGCCTTCATTTTTTTCTTTAATTTGAGACCATATTTAATCAATTCTGTGAGCATCCTGGTTACCAGTGTTTTAAACTGTACATCTGATATGTTGGCTATCTCTTTGTTGCTTAGTTGTATTTTTTCTGGAACTTTGATCTGTTCTTTCACTTGGGCCATTTTTTTTGTCTTGGCATGCCTATTAAATAGTAAGGGGCAGAGCCTTAGGTATTCACCAGGGCAAGGCAACTCACATAGCTGTGTTGTGGTGCTGTGTGTGGGGGAGGGATCCAAGAGGGAACAGTGCCACTTTCTCCCCTCTCTACTGGTTTTCATTCACTTCCCCTGCTATCCATAATGAAATTGGGCCCTTCTGCTGCTGATTCCTGGATGGGTGTTTTTGTGCACTTTCCAGGACCCTGAGAGTCTCTCCAACAAACTCTCCTGTGAGGCTGGGAGCTACTCCTGGCACTTCAACCTCCACAGGTGTTTCCACACAGAAGCTCTGAGGCTTTATTTCCCATACTGGAACCCTGGTTGCATGGTCTATCTTGCTCCCCAGTTGTTTCTCCTGGTTTATCTGCACATAAATACAGGACTGCCCTGTCTGCCAGCCGTCTTGCCAAGAATCCACCTAGCTGCCTGTCTCTGCCCCTCCTGCTGGTCTGGATGAATGTTTCTTCTTTAACTCCTTGGTTGTTGAACTTCCATACGGTTTGATTTTCTGTCAGTTCTAGTTGTTTTTTGCTTTTAAATTTGTTGTTGTCCTTCTTTTGGTTGTGCGGGGAGGCACAGTGTGTCTACCTATGCCTCCATCTTGGCTAGAAGTCAAAAATTACATTAAATTTAAATTGTTTAAATTCTCCAATTAAAAGGCAGAAGTTAGATTGGACAATATAGCAAAGCCCAACTATATAATCATCAGCTAAAAGTTATTTCAAGGAATACAATCAGGAGTAAAACAGTATATTTTGTAATGATCAACAAATCAATTAAGAGGGCCTAACAATTATATATGTGTATGCTTCTATAGTAGAGTTTCAAAATATATGAAGAAATAACTGATAGAACTCAGAGAGAAAAAAACATATACACAATTATATAGTTGGAGATTTCAACTCATTTCTCTTGCTAATTGGTAGGAAAAACTAGATAGAAAACCTTTAAGAATATACACAGTTGAATAACACCACCCACCAAATGATATAAATGACATTTGTATAACTTCCATCCAAGAACAGAATATTGTTTTCAAGTGCATATGGAACAATCGCTGAGACTATATTAAATGCCATAAAACAATTTTAATATTTGTAAAATAATCTAAATCAAAAAAGTATATTTTCTTCCCACAATAAAGAAGTATAGAAATCAATAACTGAAAGACATCTGGAAATTCCCCTAAAGAATTGAAGCTTAGACATCATACTATTAATTGATGAAATCATGAAATCTTACAGTATTGATCAAAAAACCTTTTTTTAATTTTTTTTAGAAGTTACTCATCAAATGAGAAAATATTGAAACAAACTACCTGTGACCACATTACACTCTGTGGTTTATAATATCTGGAGAGAATTGTAGGAGTTGAGGTACATGACGAAGATACAAAAGCAAAAAACAATTACCTGGAGTGAGCACAATCTCCCTGGGCTAAACACAGGGCTCGCACTGTCAGAGAAAGTGCTTCCCTGTGCAGGAAGCATGATGGTTGGGGATGAAAAGTTTCTCTCCACATTCAACGCACCCATCATATTCTTAATATTCATATTAAGTATAAATTGGTCTTTCTTTTTCTGGGGTAAAGTCTAGCCACATTGGCTTCCTTGCTGTTGCTCAAATAAGCTACACATATTCTTATCTAAGGCCTTGGCACTGGCTGTTCCCTCTGTCTAGAACACTTGTCTTCCCCCGTAAATGTGCATAGCTTATTCTTGGCCTCCTAGAGGTCTTTTTGCTCCACTCCTGCCTTCTCGGTGAAACCTTTCCTGAGCCAAAATCTTTTACCTTCCCTGATTAGTTTTTCAACCTAGCATCTTAGCTTTCTCATAAGTTTTTTTTCTATTTAGCCCTTGCTTATTTTTCCACCCCCACTGAAATATAAGCTCTATGAGGGCAAGAATTTTGCCTATTTTGTTCACACTATATTCTTAGTACCTAAAATGATGCCTGGTACAGAGTGGGCCAAGCTGCCTTTGCATGTTATTCCTGTCACCTGGAAGGCTCCTTCTTAACATTCAGGTTTTATCTTAAGTACCACCTCCTTGAAGAAGCCTTCCTGACCACACAATTTAAAGTACCCCCATTTCATCCTATTTATACTTCTCACAAGAGCCTTTTAAGATTACTTCTCATGCCTATACACATCTGAAATTATCTTATTATTTTCTTACTTTTCTGTTGTCAATTTCTTGCTGTTGTAATGTAGAAGACAGAATCCTTCTCCACTTTGTTCACAGCTGATCCCAGGACCTAAAGCAGAACATCACCACATAGTAGGTACTCAATAAATGTTTGATGAATCAATGAAAGGGCTCCAGTCCTTTGCACTTTTCATTACCTTTTTGTAATACTCACACTAACCTCTAAATCTTACTGTATGTATTTTTGCTCTGAGTATTCTGACATGCAGTTTCTACATTAAATACAACCTCATATGGTAGCCCATTGTCTTCCAATTTTGTAAAATATTTCAGCCTTAATGTAAACAACAGCAATACCAACAAAATCCTAATTTTGGAATTTTATCCAACTACCCTGGAGCTAATAGGGGTAAGTTCCTCCTGTCCAGTCTCCTGTTGTTCTATTGCAGTCATCCTGCTTCTGTGTCTTTTACCTTTCTGAGCTCAATGTACTCAGCAGCAAAAAGTGAAATACTTTATCTTCTATTTTGGATGCTATGTCTGAAACAGATTAAAGAGTCAAGCAAAATTAGTTTCCATACCTTCAGTTTTCCAAGCCCATGGGTTTTCTTCATCTCACTTGGAAATTAGGGTGGCTTTGAACCATCTGTTACTTCCCATGAAACATTTCCCTCAGCTGTCACAGCTAAGTTCTCTAATTCTTTATATATATCCCTATAGGAGGGAAAGAGAGAAAGAGAGAAGAGAGATTTCCTGGCCATCCGCATGTACAGTTTTGTTTACTAGTCTTCTGCTCTCCTTGGGAGGCCCTGCAAAGAAGAACTTCCATTTAGCTGACAACAGCCATTTGTTATTAAGCCCCCAATTTAAGCAAGACCCATGTTGTAAAACAGGAAGCTTGCAAAATGCACAGAGCAATGTTATTATACATGGGAGTGAAAGACCCTTTATGACACTGGCTCTTGGGATGACAACTAGAATTCTATAGAAGGAATTAAGGCTTTGAGTGCAGGGCTCCTGTGGCTCATCTTTATGGAGTTACATAGAACCTGAAGAAATACATGCATACTGATAGTAACCCAAGTTCTGAGAGATGGAAATGCTGACTAAAAGTTGGGTGGCAATGTATTCTTATTTGCCAGCTGAGAGTCTCATATTATACCTGTTGTCTCAGGGTAATGATTTAGAATACTTCCTTTCTTTTTAAAAAGTAACCCTGTTTGAATAATCAAGTATACAGCCATCTGAACTAAAGATCAATGTGGCTAGACTTGTCCAGATGGCAAAGAGAAATCTTGCCAGGTTTCAATCATGTGCAACCAAGAGCATCCACTGGTTGACCTTGGCTGGCTGGAATCTTGGACAATTCACATCAAACTGAATGCAGGCTACTTGGCTTTGGTATCTCAAAAATTGAAGGCAACTAATCCCAGAGAAGTACTTATAGTTCGCATCATAAACCACCCAGAAAAACAAACTTATTTAGTTACTTTCTCCTTTTGGTTTATTGCTGAGCCCTATGCCGTCCAATGTGGTGTCCACTAGCCATAGAGAGCTACCGAGTAGTTGAAATGGGATAGTTCAAACTGAGATGCTTCTTGAATATAAAATGTGCAGTAGAGTTTAAAACTGAGTACAAAAAAATAAAATAAATACCTAAATAATGTTTATACTGATTATATTAAAATAGTGATATTTTAGATACATTGAGTTAAATAAAACATTATCAAAAACTAATTTAATCTATTTCATTTTAACTTTTTAAATGTAGCTACTAGAAAATTTAAAATTGCCTATGTAGCTTGCATTATTTTTCTGTAAGACAGCACTGATCTGATGCTTTTAATTCCATTCCAGAGAGACCCACTGAACTAGAACTAAGCAAAAGATTCAGCTTTATTTCAGACTGCTGTTTTGCTATCTTTGTTTTCCTTGTATCTGGTATTTACTAACACTTCCAGACTTAAGACAAATAACAAATAAATATTATCTACCACACGTAGGAACAGAATAAATATCAATGCACTTCTAATTTTACTTTCCCAGAGCAACTGATTTAATTAATCTCTCTTAAACAATTAAGGGTTTTGCTACAGAAAGCTCACTCTTCCTACAAAATCAGTAAGAAAAAAGACTGCTTAACATGAATTCATCTTGACAATCATTCATTCATACTTCCTTATTTAGTGGGTACTACTAGCAGCATTTTTAGATGATATGTCCTATTTGCACCTATATTTATTTACATGAGAGGAATATATGAGTGTGTTCTATTAGCAAAAGTTGCTAACATTATCAAGTTAAATAAGCTGTGAGGGGAATGTAATTGATCATAAGTGATTTAGGTAGATTTTTGTGAACAAAAGAACACAAATAATATTTTGCTTCCAAAGGACAATGATGATTTATAAATAAATGGTAAATGCTTTTTAAACATGTATTCAATAAATATAGGATCTATATAGCAGGTCAGATCAAGCATGTTATTGTCAATTAGTTAAAGAGTTTGGATTTTATTCTATTTGAATTAGAAAACCTACTTATTTAGGAAGGGTTTAATTTACAGAAGATCACTCTAGCTAATCTATAAATAATAAAAAAAACATGCAGTTGTGACAGTGGGTAGGTTGCAATGGTTCGGGCAATAGATGACAGAATATACAGTAAGACAAAAGAATTTAGGGGGGAAAGATGAAAAGGAAAAACCTCAGGAATGAGTTTTCCCTAGAAAGTGCCACCCTGGCATGCAGATTATTTTGAGCTGAAAACAATTAAAGGCCAACAAATTCAAGAACAGGTGTTTTTTTTTTTAACCTCTTGCTTTACTTGCGTACAGAAATTCATATAGAAAAAGCTGAAAGCTGCTCCAGGAAGGAAAGCTTAGCACATTTACCTTAGTGTAAATCACCTTAGCTTGTATGAATTAAGTGTGGCAGACAGGGAAAACCCAAGCAAAAATCTGTCCCCTAGGTTCCCCTTTATGTCCAATTGTTTGTGGGTGGCCCTGCAGTAATTTGTTTACCAAATGTTTGCTCTTTCTCGTCTACCTGCGAATTGCCTAGTTCAAAAGGACATATATATACCTCATTTTGCCTCACTGTCTATGGAATTTTCATGCTTATGTGAATTCCCTGTGGGCATATATTAACATTTGACTTTCTCCTGTTAATCTGCTGTATGTCATTTGAATTATTCAACTAAACCTAAGAACTAAAGGGATAAGGGAAAATATCCCCACCCTAATAGCACCTACACAAAATCATAGATAACAATTAAGTAATATTTTTCCAGTACTTTTTCTACACATAAATTTTAACCTGGTTGTATTTATATTTCATATGTAATATAGAATAGAGCTTTATAAACTCAATGTTATAGTTTTTTCACATTATAAAATGCCTTGTAAATATAACCATTAATATCTGCATAGTATTTTGTTAACAGTTGCCATAGGTTACATAACTATTTCTTACTACAGGTCATTTTAGGTTGCATTAAACACAATGCTATTTTAAATTATATTAAGTTTTTTATTAGCACATTCTCAGAGTTAAATGCCAAAATTCTAACTACTAAGCCAGAGGTTATGAACATATTAGGTATTTAAGCATGCTGCCAAATAGCTTTAAATTCAGGGAATATTTTTAAAGACATTTTTATTACTTTATATTCAGATAACAGTAAGACTAGCCTAACAGCATATTTTTAAGTCAAATGCTCTTTGGGTAATTTCTTTGTTAAATAAAATATTTTTAAATATATAAAAATATATAAATATATATAATAAAATAACATTTGAATTATGTTATTCATTCAACTATTATATTAAACATTCATTTTTTACCAGGAACATTCTAGATGTTTGGAATACAAAGAGAAATAGATTTTCTCTTTCTTTTAGGTGGATATATAAGTCAATAATTACCAAGAAGAAGATAATTGAAAGTGATATTTTACATAAATATTTTAAATATTTAATTAACTTCTTACTTTTTAAAGTAGTAAATTATTTCTATGTAAATTGTCATTAGGCAAAATTTAGCCCCTGATAGAACTATTAAATCTTATAAATTACTAAAATAAAAATTAATGTTTTACTTTTTTCAAGAAAATATCTGAATATTTAATATTGTAATTGGATGATTATAATAACAATCACCCAATCTGAGATCTCCCACCATGCAATCATTCCTTTCACAAATATCTGAATACCTACTGTCTGGTCTGAGTTAGGAGCCAGAGATTGAAACAACAATGAAGTCCCGGCCCTCAGGAAGCTGATATTCTGTTGGAGGAGAAAGCTAACAAACAAGGAAGCAAATTGAATCAAGGACATAATTTCTGAAACCAATAACTGCTCAAAGGGATATGCTACACTAGCAATTGGGATGGGGGCTCCTTCCCTTTGGCATTCTCACTCTCTAAGATCACACTCCCCACAGGCAGCTGCCAGACAACAACTCATCACATGGGGTCCTGACACGGGCCCATTTTTCGGAGCTGCAGGGCCCCCTGCAACAGCAGCCTTGGCTCCAAGACCTCCAACCAACATGGCTGAAATGTTTTTGGACCTGTACTGGAGTCTGAGGCTTTTCCTTCTTCCTCTCCTTCCACAGCATTAGAGCAGCCTCTAGTCTGCAAGTTAACTGGATCCTGCTTCCCTGCATGGGAGTCACCCAGTGACTCTTCTACACATCTAACCTCTTCTTGGACTCATCTTCTTGAAAGGATAGAGCCAGACAAGCCTGTTAGAATAAAATATGAATATTTAAAAAGTGTCTGCCCTGGCTGGTATAGCTCAGTGGATTGAGTGTGGGCTGGGAACCAAAGCATTGCAGGTTCGATTCCCAGTCAGGGCACATGCCTGGGTTGCAGGCCACAGCCCCCAGCAACCACACATTGATGTTTCTCTCTCTCCCTCTTTCTCCCTCCCTTCCCTCTCTAAAAATAAATAAATAAAATCTCAAAAAAAAAACTGTTTAGAAAAAAAGAAAATATCATCACATATCTTAAAGACTCCAAAAAGGCCAATTTATGAAAAAAAAAAAAGTGTCTTGTGGTAGGGGCATAAAAGTGACCATTGCTTGGAGCACATTTGACCAGTATCCATTTCCAAAGTTCACAATGGATGTTGTTCAATACTACATCTTTTATTCCTTCCATTTTTAAAGATTACTTGATTTATTTTTTTCATTTAGAGTTGACATTCAATAGTATATTAGTGTCAGGCATATAGTATAGTGGCTAGACATTTATATAACTTATGATGAGATCACCCTAATAAGTCCAGTATCTGTTTGGTACCATTCATAGTTATTACAATAGTATTGACTACATTTCTTGTACTCTATTTTAAATCCACAAGACTATATTGTAGCTGCCAATGTATACTTAATCCCTTCACCATTTTCACCAAGATCCCCAACCCCTCTTTTATCTGGCAACCATCAGTTTTTTCTCAGTATCCATGAGTTTTTTTCTGTTTCTTTGTTTATTTTGCCTTTCAGATTCCATATATAAGTGAAATCATATGTTATTAGTCTTTCTGTAACTGACCTATTTCACTTACCAATACCCTCTAGATCCAACCATGTTGTAGCAAATTATAAGATTTTATTCTTATTTATGTCTGAGTAATATTTCATTTTATGTAGCACAACTTCTTATCCATTTGTTTATCTGTGGACATTTGATTTGCTTCCATATCTTGGCTGTTGAAAATAAAGTTGTAATAAACATAGAGATTCATATATCTTTTCAAATTAATGATTTGGATTTCTTTCGATAAATACCCAGAAGTGGAATTTCTGAGTCACAAGGTAGTTCTATTTTTAATTTTTTGAGAAACCTCCATATTGTTTTCTTTAGTGGCTGCACCAGTTTGTAATCACACCAATAGCGCATGAAGTTTCCCTATTTTCCACATCCTTACCAACACTTGTTTGTTGATTTATTGATGATAGACCTTCTGACAAGAAGGCATATACACCTATAATAAAGTTGGTATATAAAAATGCAACTGGTTTCTGAATTTTAATTTTGTATCCTGCTACTTTACTGAATTTATTTATCAATTCTAATAGATTTTTGGTGGAGTCCTCAGGGTACTCTACATATGGTATAGTATCATGTCATCTGCAAATAATGACTGTTTTACTTCTTGCTTTCCAACTTGATTCCTTTTATTACTGTTTCTTTTCTGATAGCTGTGGCTAGGACTTACAGTACTATGTTGAATAAAGTAGTGAAAGTGGACATCTTTGTCTTGACCTTGATTTTAAGGAGAATGCTTTTAGCTTTCCCCCATTGAGTACAAAGTTAGCTGTGGGTTTGTCATAAAAGGCCTTTATTATGTTGAGGCATGTTCCCTCTATTCCTGCTTTGCTGAGAGTTTTTAAAATATTAATAGATACTGCATTTTTTCAAGTGCTTCTTCTGTTGATATGATCATATAATTTTTAATCTTCATTTTGTTTATGTAATATATTAAATAAATTGAGTTATGGATATTGAATACCTAATTATGGTATATGATCTTTTAAATCTATTGCTGAATTTGGTGTGCTAATATTTTGTTGAGGACATTGCATCTATATTTATCAGATATAGGCTTATTTTCTTTTGTCATCTCTTTGTTTGGTTGTGGAATCAAGGTAATGCTGGCCTTGTAAACTGAGTTTGGAAGCCTTTCTCCTCTTCCATTGTTTTGGAGTAATTTGAGAATAGCTGTTAATTCTTCTTTGAATGATTGGTAAAATTCACTTGTGAGGTCATCTGATGATCCTGAACTTTTGTTTGTTGGTAATTTTTTTTACCACTAATTCGATTTTGTTAGTAGTTATCAGTCTCTTCATATTTTCTGTTTCTTCTTGACTCAATCTTGGAAGATAGTTATGAATTTATCTGTTTCTTCCAGAATGTTCACTTCATGGACATATATCATAGTATTTTGTCGTTATAATTCTTTGAATTTATGTGGTGTCAGTTGTCACTTCTTTCATTTTTGATTTATTTATTTGGGTTCTTTCCTTTTTTTTCTTGATGAGTCTGAGTAAAGGTTTATCAATTTTGTTTATCTTTTTAAAGAACCACTTATTTTTTTAATTGATCTTTTGTATTGTTTCCTCTCTGATTATTATTTTGTTCCTTCTACTCACTTTGGGCTTTGTTCTTCTTTTTCTAATTTTTTTTTATTTTTTCTTAGATACAAGATTAAAGTGTACTTTTGAAATTTTTCTTGTTTTAAGAGGTAGGCCTATATTATTATGAAATTCTTCTTAGAACTGCTTTGGCTGTGTCCCATACATTTTAGGTCCTGTTTACATTTTCATGTCTCAAGGCATTTACTGGTTTCTTCCTGATCTCATTGTTAGCCCTTTCATTGTTTAGTACATGTTATTTAGCCTTCCTTTAGCTATATATTTGTGTGTTTTTCTTTTTTTTCTGTAATTGATTTCCAGTTTTATACCATTGTGGTCAAATGAGATGCTTGATATGATTTCAGTCTTCTTAAGTTTATTATGACTTGTTTTGTGGCCTATCATGTGTTCTATTCTGGAATAGGCTCCATATGCACTAGAAAAGAATGCATATTCTGCTGCTTTGGGTGAAAAGTTCTAAAAATATTAATTAAATATATCTGGTCTAAAGTATCACTTGAGGTCACTGTTTCCTTGTTGATTTTCTGTCTGAATGATCTATCCATCAATGACAATGTGGTGTTAAACTCCCCAGTATGACTGTATTACTGTCAATCTCTCCCTTTATGTCTGTCAGCATTTGCTTTATGTGTTTTGTTGGGTGCATAGATGTCCATGAGAGTTATGTCCTCTTGTTGGATTGATCCCTTTATCACTAATGGCCTTCTATGTCTCCTGTTACAGCCTTTGTTTTAAAATCTATTTTGTCTGACATAAATATTGCTGTTATGTATTTTGTTTTTGTTTGTTTCCATTTTCATGGAATTTTCCACCCTTTTACTTTCAGGCTGTGTGTGATTTTCATTCTGAAGTGGGTCTCTTAGAGGCAGCATATGTATAGTTCTTGTTTTCTTATTAATTTAACCACACTATATCTTTTTATTAAAGAATGTAATTCATTTAAATTTAATAATTATTTATAGTTATATAGTTATTGCCATTTTAATTATTTTCTGATTGGTTTTGTAGTCCTTTTCTGTTCCTTTCTTACTTTTTTCTTGTATGTTGGTGACTTTCTGTAATGTGGTGTTTGGATTCTTTTCTCTTTGTTTCTTATATATATCACTTGTAGATTTTTGGTTTGTGGTTATCATGTGTTTCATATATACCAGGCTATGTTTATAGCAGTCTATTTTAAGTCGATTGTTGCATAAGTTTGAACACATTCTAAAATCTCTATTTTACAGACCCCCTCCACATTTATGTTTTTGTCATTATTTTTTACATTTTTGTATTTGTATGTTTTCCTTATATTACTATAGTAGTTACACATGATCTTCTCACTTTTGCCTTTAAAACTTTTTATTAAGTTATAGTTGGTTGATACACTGCTTTATTTTGTGTTTGCCTTTTTCAGCAAGAACTTTTTTCTTTGTGATATTTTCTTGTTTATATTTATTATCTTTTTTCTTCTACTTAAAGAAATTCTTTAACATTTCCTTTCTAAAAAAGTGTTGTTGAATTTATTAAAATAAGCTCACTGCCAAATGCTGTACCACATTCCTAACTTATTTGTAACTAAGCAACTTGTCCTGGGAGTGAAGTCAAGGTGGGAAGGAAATGTGCTTGATCTCTGTGGACAGGGCTCAGAGGGCCTCGTGCACTGTCCCTGGGCACTGACTGTAACAGGAACAGAACAATTAGTTAACATTGGGCTCTGGACAGTCCACATCACAGCCACCTCTGTGGACATTCAGGGTAGGCTAAGCCACTAAGGCAGATGTTGGTCCCTGTCAGCAGCAAAGGATAGAGCCTTTCTCATCCACCCTTTTCCTTCTATGTGCACAGACTAGATCTACTATTTCTTGTGAGAATCCCCAGCAAACTTTCTATAGAACTCACATACTTGAATTAAAAGTGCTCAACAGAAAAAAAGACAAGTCCATAGAATTTAAAAATAACAAAAAACCATCAACTCTAAGTCCTCTGAGACAATTTTCTCAGACTTTTGGGAATTAAAACACCAATTCCCACTTGTAAAAACACATGCAAGGCAAGCCATGAGGGACAGACACACTAAAAATTTCCCAATGCCTAATTATTTCAAGGTACTTTATTTTTAAAACAAGTCACAACACTGAGGTTCCGGCTTGTTCTGCCAAGCTACAAATGCTTGCTCAGCAGCTGAAGGGCACTCTTTAGTAGCATATTTAAAAATTGAATAAAAGTCCATATGAAAGAAGTATTCAAATAGTTTCCATAGGAACACAGATAAGTGTGACAGCATTTCCTAGCCTTCCATATTGTTCTATCTGTGCCAACTCTATTTACAATGACCTTTCAATAATTAAGTTAAATGGTCCCCCTGAATCCCTTAATTCAAGCTATACTCACTCTAACAGCTACAAAAATGGTATCTACACATTAATATGAACTGAAGCATAGGTTGCTGGGTACCATTTCATTTCATTCTCTGGTTCTGGACTAGCTATAAGAGTTGCCATGTCACCCCTGACGTCACATAGTATATAGTTGGCCTCTGAAATCCACTGAAAGTAGAAGCAGCAACAATGGTGTAAGCATGTGTTTTCAAAGATCCTCCAGTCCCCCACAGAGATCTTGGGCAAACCATAGCACTCTAAAATGTGATCAAGGCCATCATATGTTGGCTCCCATATGCTGGATGAATAATACTGTACTCATCTGGTCAGGGCTTCTGCAGAAGGAGCTTCACATGCACGTGATCATAGAGGGTTCAATTAAATGATCCATATTCTCCATCACTCGCTTAATACATTAAAGTTTTTCACTGGAATCATGTTCATCTTCAGAGCCTGTTTGTTCCTTTATTAGGAGTCTTTTTGGCAATGATATTAACCACAAGTGTGAAATTGATGCAACATAGTATCTGCCTCACTCAGCTATGAGTGTTACTCCTGAGTCTAACTAAAAATACTTGTCAAGAGCTGGGTTGATTACAATGGCAATCTCTCCAAATTTGAACTTCACATTCTCAGATCCAGGAAAGCCATCACCAGCATCAAGCAGATCCAACCTCTGTTCCCACGACAAAGACTCAGTGAGCATCAGATATGGCCTGGATGAAGATCTTAGGATCAATACAGCCACTTCCACTTCCTACATGGAAGTTGACATGGATGACATCAACATTTAATTCTTTTGCCTATTCCAAAAGAAGGCTGTTGTTTTGTAGTGTGGCACCAAATTTAACATTGGGACAGCACTACTTTGGAATCATCGGGGGCAACCCACAAAAACCAGCTTTGCCTTTGGATGTGCCCTGGCAAATTTCATCAACTTGACTTCACTATTGAAAGTCATCATCTGAATGCCACTATTGGCAGCATATCTGAGACACTTGTTTACAAGGACCTGCATAGATAATCCTCTCTGGAGGCACCTCAAGATTGTACTAATTGTATTTCAGTCTTGTTGGCACAGTCAAATCCTATCTGGTGGCAGCTAGGATCTGCACTTTGGTTCTACTATCAATGCACTTGACTGCATAAAAGGGGGTGACTTGAGGAGGAGATTTTAACCATTTCAGATAGTTCTTTAGAATGTCTCCCAGGTCTGCAACATAGACAGCATCCTTATCATCAGAAGAACCATCTTAATTTACTTTTTTGGTCCAGAATGTCCTTGTCAGTAAAGCCTTCACTGAAGAAATGACAGTCAAACTTTTCATTACTAACATTTTCCATGGTTTCTGGATATTCTTAAAGAACACTAATAGATGGGATTTAAAGAAATTATCATCAGCTTTCACAAAGGCAGTTCTTCATAAATTCCAAGTCCTACTGAAGATGAGTGTTCAGTAGGTACAGCTGTGGGAATGTCCTGATAACACAGATGTGCTACACCTCAGAGTGCAGGGGTGTCTCAAACTGACCCCATGGAGGTCATTCCTCCCAGTGCAGAGGACCACCAGCCATACCCAAAGCTGCCTGTCTGGTTGCACACTGCCTTGCTCCCTCCCTCGGAGGACAGCAGCAGGAAGTGGTACTGGAATGCTGGCAGAGGCTGAGGGGTCTGACCCCTTTAACACTTCTTATAATACTGGTTGGGTGATGATGAACTTGGGATTTTTTTCACTTCCTTTTGTTTTGTTTTCTTTTGTTTCTTTTCTTTTCTTTCCTGTTCTTTTGTTTTTTTTTTTTTATTTTTTAAATCTAGGAAGCTCTTTCTCTCTCCTTTGATGCTAAATGATATCCTTGCTGATTAGAGCCTGGTTGATTGTAGGCCCTTTCTTGTCATCACTTTAAATATTTTGTGCAGTCCCTCCTGGCCAGAAAAGTTTGTTGAGAACTCAGATGATGGTTTATGGGAGCTTCCTTTTAAGTAACTAACTGCTTTTCTCTTTCTTCTTTTAAGATTCCCTCTTTGATCTTTGGCATTTTAATTATGATATGTCTTGGTGTGGGCCTCTTATGACTGAGGCAGAGAAAGCAAGGAGGGAAAAACAGTAGGCATTGAGGTCAGAGACAAATATACGAGCTGGATCATTTAAGTGCTTTAGGCCACTGTTAAAACATCAGATTTCATTCTGACTAAAATGCAGGGTTTTGAACAGAGAAGTGGCATGATATGATTCACATGTAATAAGGGTCACTTTAGCTTCTGGGCTGATATAACAGATGGTGACCTGCAAGTGTAGAAGCAGAAAGACCAACGAATTAATTGCAGTGATCTAGGCAAGAGATAAAAGTGGTGATAACTTGCTTGGCAACAGCACAGACTGTGAGAGATGATCAGATCATTTCCTTTGCCCATCCCACCCTCTCGTGTATAAACACTGAGAAGTGAGTTTGCTCCTCCACTTGGCAGAGTCAGCAGACACAAGAAAAAGGAGAAAAGCCTTGACATTCTTTGTGCAATGGAGGCTGTGATACTGGCAAGATATGAATGCACTTGGTGTTGATCATCTTTGTAGAGTTGAGAAGCATGTCCAGGAAAACAGAGTAAGTAAGGATCTAAGAGAAAAAGGAATTAAAAATAAGATATCAGGAAGAGAGGATTGGGGTCTTGGAAGGGAAAGATGAAGAATCCTTGGGAAATCCCTAAAAATATAGGCCTCATTGTATGGTACAAAGGAAAGGCAGCAAAACACCCAACAGCTCTCTGATTCTTTTAGCTTTAAACTAGCGGCTCTTACCCTTGGGAAAACAGTCAAACCTCAGTTCTCGAATGTCTAGGTTCTCAGACAATTAAGTTCACAATCAAGCTGTTCACAGAAAAAATGTCTTGGCTGTCTAACAAAACTTCAGGTATGAATTCTCTACCTGACAACCATTTTGTGCTGATCCCTGTATGATCAGTCACATATCTCTCAGGCAACAAAGGAGACTCTGTTTTCAAATAGTTTTCTGGAATGAATTAATTTCAAGAACCCATGTTCCATTTGTATATGGTAATGTTTGGAAACACACTTTGTCATCATAATCAGGGGGAGGAGTGCCACCGGCATTTATTGGGTAGTAGAGGCCAGGATACTACTGAACATCTTGCACTGCACAGCACAGCCCTCCACACCAGTGAATTACCCAGACCCAAATGTCAATAGTATCATGGAGGAGAGACCCTGCTTTATATCTATGAAATGAACCCTTGAGTAAAGAAGTTTTTACCATTCTCAGTGTCTAGTACATTTATTGTCATTTTAGGGGAAAGCAGATAAAGTAATATGTAGGAAAGGGAGGGCCTAAGACTCTCTTCCACAATTATTGGTGCAACTCAATTGTAAGTTAAGTTGTATTGCCTCACTCTGTGCCCACTTCTGCATTCAGGACCTAGATGGTTAAGTAGGTGAACTCATTCACCATAGTACTAAAGAAGTAAAAGGCCTACCATGCAGGTTACCTTTCCATGATAATCAGAACAATTCTGGCATTGGTTAGCTTCTAAACCATAAAATCTACTTAATGTATTGTGTAATCAAAATAGAGTAATAATTAGTTTAGCTTGTAGGTTAAATAGTTATGGTCTATTTAAAAATACCTAAGATATGACTTAAGACACCAAGAATCACAACATGGCTGCCATGGAGAAATATATTTCAAGTCAAAAATGGCACAGGCACTGCATATCCTGAGGATGCTCATGAACACAATCCCCCTTCAAAGATCCATTTCCCACACCAACAGGCCTTGAAGTCAATGCCTGTTTGGTGCCATGATCTCTCAAATAGAATGCAGGCATCCCAAGGGGTGAGCATAACAAACTTCTATTTATTTATCTTATAAAAATTAAAGTTCACCATTAATGTATGGATTCTTACTGGTTTTCTCTCTTGGTCCACTGTGAAAGGTTTGTATAACCCACTGTTGTCAGGTGACTGACAAGACAGAGGTGTTATGAGTAGCATCTTCTGTGTCAGCTCATTCTCAGCATATATATTCTAACATTTTGCAATTGACACATATCTGTGCCTGCAACCATAAAGTTCTTTTGTACTATGAAGAGGTACCTAGTTATCTCATGGCTAGTTATTTAAAAGAGCTGTTAAGTTTTAGGGTGAGTTACTTTCTTCTATAAAAAGATGAATGACATCAATCGCTTACCATTTCTACCATGACAAGTGGCTGATAGGAGGCTAGCTGGTATTTTAAAAACATAAACACAACATGAGAAATGAACTGCTTTTGAAATAAGTATGTGCTATAGGGAGAATTTTAAAAAGATGTTTAAAAAATGCTCCCTAGTTATGTGATCTTGATGCCAAAAACAAAATAACTTATTTTAAAAATCTAGCTGCACTATTATAAAAATTTGAGATAATTTTCTAGTCTGTTGAAAATTTTTCAGACACAGCACTAACGGATTTCTTAATCTATTTTTATAAAAGAACAAACAGTGCAACACCTTTCAGTTTGTGGAAAAGTAGATTTATATCAGGGAAGGACAATTTGGATAGTTGGGGAAACACCTCACACTGGTGATGAGGGACTCTGAAGACCCAGGGAATCATGATCTTGGGGTCCCTCCTCCCTACTGATCATCGTGATCGAGCAGACCATTTAAATATGAGATAATAAGAAATGTATGAATAATTCATGATGGCCTGCAATCATTTTATGCCAAGCACAACTTCAATTAATAAATAAAAATCACATCTATAAATGTCTACTTATATCAACATTTTCCAAAACAACCCATCTTTAACTGTCATTGTCTTTCTATTTGTGTATCTGTTACTGACACCAATCAGATGTGGCAATTAGTATGAAGTCCTTGATATGAACTACAGTTCTTTCAACTTAGTCCCCAAAGCAACTTCAGTGATATGTATTTTCATATCCAATTAACATTCCTCCAAAGAACTTTTGTTTCCTTGGCTGTTTCTCCTTTTCAAAAAGTGTCCTGAATTAAAAAAAATTCAATCTCTACCTAAGTAAAGTTGGTGTTGATTCTCTCTTTCTATCTGTTAAGCTCTGAGCATCATACTACAACATTATTTGGGAGTTGCTCCAGGCTTTTCAAGCAAAATTACTCATTTTTATGTAAGATTTTTAGTGTACATTTAAGTAAGGGCAACTGGAATACTTTTGCTTTAGTCCCTAAGTGTTTTATTCAGACGAGTGAGCATATATTTCTTCTATTTTTGTTTTACAAATGAAAAAACAGAAGTATTCTAACATTAAAGAATATCCAAACCTTACAATAAATGGATAGCAGATTTCGCAAATGGAATCCAGGTGCTATGTCATTTAGGATTCCCTCACATATAATAATACCATCCACATCCTGTATTTCACAAGACCAGTGCTCTAATCTGAGCTATAGGGCCTTACTGCACCCTGTATTTTAGCAACAAGGATTTGTGACACATTATCTTATTTAATTGCTTTTAAATTTTAATTTTTCTATGCAATATGGATTATTAATTCAGAATGTAGTCATGAAAAAAGTCAGCAATGAATGGCTGCTGCCTCTTATGAGTAATGGCCATTTTGATCATCCTGATTCAAGGTGTGAGAAATATTATGAAGGTTATGCTAGGTTAATTATATTTTGTGTTGCAGGTATTGCAAATTAGAATGCTTATTTATAGTCATTTATTACAGTTAGGAGGTACTGTCACTAATTTGATTTAGACGAATTTTATTGGGCAGGAGGGAGTTGGTTTAATTTTAAAAGTTTTTATATACTTTTTATCCTCACCTAAGGAAATGCTTATTAATTTTAGAGAGGGGGAAGGGAGAGAGAGGGGGAGATAAATATTGATCTGAGAGAGAAACGTCTATCCATCACGTGTTGTATGTGCCTCTGATCTGAGACTCAACCCACAACCTAGGCATGCACCCTGACTGGGAATTGAATCCGTGACCTTCTGGTTTATAGGATGACACCCAGCCAACTGAGCCATACAAGCCAGGGCTAAAAAGTTTCTATTTTAAACAGAAGAATAACATGTTCTATTCTCTGGTTTTGAACATGCAAGGCCTGTATCTACTGCTCCTCTTATATTTTTTGCATGTACTTGTTAATCAAATTGAGTAATGAAACATGTAACCAGAACAGAAATTTCAAATTAGGAAGGTACAAGAATATGACAATTATTAGAAAAGACATAATTATATCAGTTATGTATTAACCTATCCTAGACAATGTAATCAACATTAACTGATTTCATCTCTTTGAGTAAAGGCCCAACTTTTAAATGGTCTCAAAGGAATCAAAACAATACATTTGTATCAGAAAGACTAAGATCTTGACTTCACGAAATTATGTCAAGCTATTTAGCTTCATTGTACACTGAGTGTTCAGCTCCATATTTCCATCATTAACTATTTGTTCAACACAGTGTGCATAGAAGTGTAATAGGTGCTGAGCAGAACGCATGGAGACGAGAGGGGGCAAATTTCATCTGTGTGTCCCTTTTAAGTGATGAGAAGGCTCCTTCAAATGGCACCAAAGAAGTCAGAAACAGACTCAGTCTAATATAAAACTAGTTACAAAGATTTTTCTATTTCACATTTATTTTTCAAAGAGATACTTTTTGTGAAATCAAAGGTCCTTCTTTTTTTAACTTTATTTTAATCATTGTTCAAGTACAGTTTTCTGTCCTTTACTCCCATTCCAGCCCACCCATTCATCCCTCCCCACCTCCCTCCCATTTCCACTCCTTGCCCCCAGTTTTTGTCCATGTGTCCTTTATCTTTGTTCCTGTAAACCCTTCCCATTCTCCCCTGAAATTCTCTCCCCTCTCCCCTCTGTCAGCCTGTCCTCTACTTCAGTGTCTTTGACTATATTTTGCTTGTTTCTTTGTTTTGTTGTTTAGGTTCCTGTTAAAGGTGAGATCATATGGTATTTGTCAAAGGTCCTTCTTTATCTTGACATATTACTACTCTAGTCTCCTCTTTCATGGCATTTTACCTTGAAACTACGTTCTTACTTCAGCGCTATCTCAGGTCATGCCACACCTCATTACACTTTTAAATCTCTATACATAACATTCTTTTGGACTGGAATTCCTGTTGCTCCTCCTCTAACTGCCTGGTGAGTGTTTACTGATTCCACAACTCAGCCTTTAGATAATCCATGAAGGTTTTCTAAAATATTTATTGTCTCCATTTGGTAAATTCAAGGAGAATTTACCATTCCCTCTGTATTAGCTTGCTAGGGCTGGCATGACAAAGTACCAACTAGTGGCTAAACCATAGAAATTGGTTGTATCACAGTTTTTGAGGCTAGAAGTCCAAAGACAAGGTGTTAGCAGCATTGTTCCCTCTGAGAGCTGTGAGAGAGGAAGCTGGTCTAGTCTGCTCTCCTTGCTTTGTAAATGTCTATCTTTTTCCTGCCTCTTCACACTGCCTTTCCTCAATGCATATCTGTATCCACATTCCCTCTTCTTATAAGCAGACCAGTCATAATGAATTAGGGTCCATTCTAATAACTTCATTTTAACTCGATTACTTCCGTAAAGACCCTATCTCTAAATAAGGTCATATTCTAAAGCATTAAGGGATAAGACTTCGACATATGATTTTGGGAGGATTCAGTTTAATTCGTAAACCCAGTTTTATTCCTCTTTCCCTATTTATGTTGTAATAGTTTCTTGTACCAGTAGTTTGTTTCTTCCTGACACCTTCCACTAGGCAATAAGCCTTTACAGGGTGGAACCACATTTAATTTTTCTTTTTACCCCTGAAATAGTATAATTTCTAGTATGAGAGGTGGCTCACTAAAGTCAGTTGGTTGTTTCGTTGATGAAATGGGGAATGAACAGAAACCCAAAATGGTAATGAGGAAATTTCTCCATTCAATTTATAGGAAGAATTATGGGAATGTGCCTGGAATTCTACATTTACCTTTTTTATATGTCCATCTCTTTCACTAGACTATGAATTCTTTGAGAACAAAAAGCATATTTTGTTCTCAATTGTGACAGAAATCATTAATTAGTGGCTCATTTAATATCTCCCTTGCAAGTAAGTGAAGTCCGTGTGATAGAATTCTAGCCAATGAGATGTAAGTGAAAGTATGAATGGGACTTTCAGGGGAAAAAAGAAGCAGGCTCAGCTCACATGCTTTCTTACCCTTTTCCGTTTCCCATTTCCTACCCAGAATGCAGAAGCAATGCTTAGAGGTGAAACAATCATTTGGTGACAAGGTCAGTAGCACATAGTAAGGATGGCTAAGCTAAACAGAAAATAGTAAGGATGGCTAAGCTAAACAGAAAATATCTTTACTTCATCTCAATATTGAGAGACGTTTTCTTAGTATAAAATTCTAAGTTGATATTTATATTCTCTCAACATTAAGTAATTATTGTTGCCAATGTTACTTTTAAGACTCTACTCTAACCACCATTCTAATTGCCTTATACATTGTAGGTAGTTGAAGGTAGCCTTCCCAATGGCTGTTTATTTAAAATTTGCTTCACTGTGAGATATTTACATATGAACTTCTTTTTAAAATTATACTCATGATTGTTTGCCTTCTTGAAAATGATTTTTAGAGTTTTCCAATAATTAGGAAAAATTCTCAGTCCTTAGCTCTTCAAATATTGCCTTTTTCCCATTATTTTGATTATTGCCCTCTGGAAATTTCATTAATGTATGTCAGAGATTCCTACCGTATCTTCCATGTCTTTAAGTTTTCTTTTATATTTTTTTACCTCTTGACTTCTATGAACTATGTTCTGTATAGCTCTTTTAGTTTTATCTTCCAATTGACAAGTGTCTCTTTTGTTGTGTCTGTGTTATCTGCTGTTTACATTGCCTAATTACTTTCAATTTGTATATTTGTTACTTCTCTTAATTCTATTAAGTTCTCTAGTGATTCTTTCGTAAATATATTTTGTTATTGTTTTAAAATTTCTAACTCTTGTTCATGTTCTCAAGTTTATCCTTTATTTCTCAAAACATTAAATATAGTCCTTTTTATCTTGAGTGTCTGATAATTCCAATTAATGAAGTCTTTGCAAGTCTTATTCTTCTATTTACCATTTTTGCTGGTTTGCCATTATGATGTCTTGGTTCCTTATGTGTTTTGTGAATTTTTTCTGTAGGTTAATTGGTTTTCTTGTAACAGTATCAGAACATTAGTGAGAATTCTTTGAGGACTACGATTTGTTTTGAAATTGTTTTGCTTACATAATATGCCTAGAAGTACCATTAACCTGAGTCTACTTTATATTCTTTTTTTTAAAAGATTTTATTTTTATTTATTTTTAGAGAGGGGAGGGAGAGGGAGAGAGAGAGAGAAAAACATCAATGTGTGGTTGCTGGGGGACATGGCCTGCAACCTAGGCATGTGCCCTGACCTGCGATGCCTGGTTCACAGCCCGCACTCAATCCACTGAGCTATGCCAGCCAGGGCTACTTTATATTCTTTACTTGGTGTTTCTGAAACACAAAACCATAAGCTATATTGTAAATCCACATGAAATCAGGGTCGTGGTTTTGTGTTCTCAGAAGTGATTACCCCATCCTCCGTCTAGCACCCAGGTTGAAGAAGGTGAATTTATTTCTTGTTCCTTCTGGATGGTAGTTTTACTTCTTGTGTACCATTACACTGAAGGTGTAGAACTTTGGATGCTAGCTCTACACTGGGTTATTTTTTATTGTCTTCAGCTTCTTGTAGGGACATTAAGTTTTACTTCCTGACTCCTGCATCTCACAAAGCAGTAGCTCAAATTTTCCTGGATTCAGTAGAAACCTCAGAAACATCACTTTGGCAGTCTGTTGCCATACAGGTTTCACTTTGTTTCTGACCTTTTAGGATTCCTTCTTAATGATGATATATTCTATATTTTTTCCAGCATTCTGGTTGTTTCAATGAAGACATCACTCAAACTGGAGTGATGGATCTATCTGGACTAGTTAGTACCAGAAACAGAAGTAAAAACAATTGTTTACCTTGATTAAAAAATTCAAAATAAGCTAAAAATCTACCCATAAAAATTTGGGGTACATATACACTATAAATGTCATAAAGCCCTTTAAAGGAATATTGTAGATGTACATATGCTGACATAGAACTATCCCTAACATACTTTCAAATGAAAGAAAAATGTTATATATAATAGGATTCTGATTAGTTAATAAGAAATGTATATGTTTTGCAAGAACACATTTTTATTTAAATGCATAGGAAAAGATCTAGATGTTTACATACTAAAATTAAAGGAATTTTCTTTTTTTAACTTCCTGTAATGAGAATGTATTCTTGCACTACTTGGGTTTTTCAAAAATAAAAACAAGTTTAAAGTAATAAATGATATAAGCCATATGGAGCACTTAATAAAGTGCCTGACACATAATAAGAACTTAATAAATTTTCATTTATGTTATTATTTTTATTTAAAAATAAAAGTTATTGATGGGGCACAGCAGGATATGATGGTGGTTTGTGCTTTACAACAAATCAGTAGCAGACTTTGGACTGGAAACTTTTCTTTTAATTAAAAGTACTAACCTGCCCTGGCTCATGTGTCTCAGTGGACTGAGCACCGTACCGTGAAGCAAAGTCGCTGGTTTGATTCCCAGTCAGGGCACATGTCTGGGTTGCAGGCCAGATACCCAGTAGAAGGCGCATGAGAGACAACCACACATTGATGTTTCTTTCCCTCTCTCCCTCTCTTCCCCTCTAATAATAAATAAATAATTTTTTTATTCTTAAATATTTTATTCTTTTTTATGACATTTTTAAAATTTTTTTTCTAATTTTATTTTAATCATTGTTCGAGTACAGTTTTTTGGCCTTTACTCCCATCCCAGCCCACCCACCCCTCCCTCCCCACCTACTTCCCATTTCACGCCCCCCTAGTTTTGTCCATGTGTCCTTTGTATTTGTTTCTGTAAACCCTTCCCATTGTCCCCTGAAATTCCCTCCCCTCTCCCCTCTGGTCTCTGTCAGCCTGTTCTCTATTTCAGTGTCTTTGGCTATATTTTGCTTGTTTGTTTGTTTTGTTGTTTAGGTTAAAAATAAAATAAGCAAAAGTACTGATCTACTCCTAAACTGTAATTTATAGATCACTTGTTATATTTGCTACTTTCAGATAGGTATTATTTTAAAAAATGAGTTTAAAAAATGTGATCCGTGATCAAACACATTTTTAAAATGCTGAATTATGCAAAGCATAATAGTTTTGTCTTTAACAGGAGAAGATGTCAAAGCTATACAATTTTATTATGCATTATGGAACTCAAAGAGGGAAATTCTACATGAAATACTTCCCAAAGTTATTGAATTCCAAAATTTCTCTCTGAAACATCTTCAGGAATTTCTCTTCCATGAAATGCCTTTGAAGAAATATTTCACTAGACCATAATACAGATAACAAATATCACAATATTCATTTACTCACTTTGAACAAATTGAGTTTTTATAGCCAGGTTTTCATGATACTTAATTGATAGTGCATTCCCTCCCCCCCCCTTTAATTTGTCTGGAATAGGTTCCGAGTATAAACACTGATTTGTCTTGTAAGTGAAGGAAAGAGGCCTTTCTTTCTATGCCTCATGCTTCTTTGGATTAGCATTGATTAGTGGGTGGAAAATATGAAGCGTCTAGTCATTTCTCAGCATTGAATAATCTAAAGCCAAACAACAAAAGGCAGGCATGGAAAATAACAGAGAAAAGAACAAGACCCCTGATGTCTTTGTTCCTGCTGACTGTTACCACACAACCAAGGACCCTGCTGATTGGGAAAAAATACACTGCCAACTGTAATTGGATAAAAGGTGTTTGTTGCACATGCTTGAACTGCAGAAAAGGAAACTCAAAAGATATCAAAACAAATATGCAAGTGCTAAGTTGTATACTAATATATTGAGTATATATGTTAAATATCTCCTTCCCCCACCTTTAACATCTGCCAGTTGCACCACATTTGCAGAGAACTATTGTCCTTGTACCCTTTATCCATTTGAAAATAAGCCATTCAAACTTGTTTTTTCTCACAACACCAACTAACCAAAGGGCAGACATGGGAAAGAAAAGGAGACAGACCAAGACCCCTGATATCCTTTTTCCTGCTGACTGTTAGCATTTTCAGATACAACCATCCTCAGCACAAAAATTTTGGAGACACAAATCACAAGCTGGAGATGTAGAATGGGGACTTGTGATTTATTCAGAAAAGTATTTCTTCCATTTGTAACATAAGAGTTAGCACAGTTTTGTTTCTATAATATGTTAATTGGGTTAGAGTTAGATTATTTATTTTTTAGCAATTCAATAACTTCATTTATTTATTTATTTATTTGTTTGTTTGTTTATACTGTTTTCCATACTGTGTTATTGTTGTTCAAGTACAGTTGTCTCCATCTCACCCACCCAAAACTCCCCTCTGTACTATCCCTCCCCGTTTCCCATCCTCCATCCAACCTCCTTCTGGCTTTGTCCATGTGTTCTTTATACATGTTCTTTGATGACCCTTCCCCTTTTTTCCCCATTATCCCCTTTCCCCCACCCCTCTGGTTACTGTCAGTTTGTTCTTTATTTTATTGTCTCTGGTTATATTTTGCTTGCTTGTTTGTTATGTTGATTAAGTTCCACTTATAGCTGAGATCATATGGTACTTGTATTTTACTGCCTAGCTTATTTCACTTGGCATAATGCTCTCCTGATCCATCCATACTGTAACAAACATCAGGAGCTTCTTTCTTTCTACTGTGTAGTATTCCATTGTGTAAATGTACCACAGTTTTTGGATCCACTCATTTACCAATGGGCACTTAATTTGCTTCTAACACTTGGCTATTGTAAATTGTGCTGCTATGAATATTGGGGTGCATAGGTTCTTTTGAATTGGTGTTTCAGGATTCTCAGGGCATAATCCCAGCGGTGGAATTTCTGGGTCAAAAGGCAGTTCGATTTTTAGTTTTCTGAGGAAATTCCATACTGTTTTCCATGGTGGCTGCACCAGTCTGCATTCCCACCCACAGTGCACTAAGGTTCCCTGTTCTCCACAATCTCGCTGGCACTTGTTGTTTGCTGAACTGGTTATGATGGCCATTCTCACTGGTGTGAAGTGGTGTCTCATTGTGGTTTTAATTTGCATCTCTCTGATGGCTGGTGATGCTGAGCATCCTTTCATATGTCTCTGGGCTCTGTGTATGCTCTCCTTGGCAAAGTGTTTGTGCAGGTCCTTGACCCATGTTTTAATTGGGTTATAACAAACCCAATTATTTTGGGTTTAGATTATTTTAGATTATCCAAATTAGATGATCTAGTTACCTAATTAGACTTGGATTATTTTAGGTTGTGGGGAACCAAGGAGCCTTTACCTCCAAGAGCTGTCTACAAAGCGAAGGATCTTCGTGAGCCATATTTTTTTAAAAGACTCTAGAAGGAGAAGACTCTTTGGTGACATCAAAAAGGGCTTTTTCATTCTACTCCACAGGGAAATTTAGTTGAATAGAAGTGTCTTCACTGCCTGAAATTATACATAATTTTCTTCTCAATTATGTTATGAAAGCAAAAAAATAATCCCATGATAATGTGGATTCTTTATTTTTTTAAGCATGAAACTGTCAACTAAGGTCAGTTTTTTCTGACTCTTGCCTCTGAGTGGGTGTGATGTAGCAGGAGCCCTGATGAGAAGGAGGTATATGGTTTCCTGCCTAAGCTCAGAAAATTCTCAGTTCTGATAAAAACTGAAATTGGTCATTCAATTAGTAACAGGTGACAGAGCCTAGAATGTGTTTTCTGCAACCCTATATTTGTTAAAATTGTTCATCTGTGTTCTTTTGCTACCCATAAAAGTGACAGTGAAAAATAGCTATTATTACAAAAACAAAATGTAGTGCAGTAATGATGCTTGAAGCTTCCTGCAATACTGGAATTTTTAGAAATCATTAATAATGAATAACCAGCAATTCCATGAGCAGATGATAGTTCTTCTCTTTGGTAGATAAAACTCTCCATTATAAAATAATAATGCACTAGGTCATATGTCAAGGCTTCAGCAATTTTCATAGTTATTTTATTTTAACACCTGTACCACCAACATTGGATTCATTTTACAGATGGGAAAACAAAGGCTATTCTACCACATAAGTGTTCAGAATGAATTAAGGTATTGCAACTAAGATCATCAGCTTAACTTCAGGCTTAAAATGAAGGCTTCTGAAATATTTGTTAATGTGGCGGACACAAGTAGAAATCATTGGTTAATGAGTTGGGATTGGAGTAGAAATGGCATTCCATTAATCACAAAATCTAGGTCATTTGTTTCATCTATCAATTCAAGAACAAGCAACAACATGATAAATTAGTAAAAGGTAGATGTGGCCCATATTTCTCAACGTGTTGTTTGGGGCCACATGGGGAGTAAGCAAGTGTTCTCTAGAGGAAAGGAAATAAAATCAAAGCATGCCAATATGAAAGTAAAACACTCAAGTCCAAGACCTCTGTTTATCAACTGAAGGGCTTTAATACTCAGTTTTCAGTGTATGGGAAGGGCCCAAAGCAAAGCAAGTTTAGACACTTCTTTAAGTGTTCAAAGATACTGCACTCCTCTCATCCTCCTCAGTTCCACTCAGTAATTACTCAAGAACCTATGGTTTTCTCCTAATTACAGAATCTGCAGGAATCTAAAATGGAAGTAAAGGCTGAAGCACTCAAAGCCCAGAACCCATGGAGAGGGACTTCTGTAGGATAGTTCTTCCCTGTGCTGTCATTTGAGACTTTCTCTTTGTTATACCTCAGATCAGTCCACTAGAATAAAGTCTGGCACAAGCTCTTAGTGATTTTTGCTGAAGAAAATTCATAAGATGATTTCTGAGATACAAATTGTATGATTTTTACCAGGAGCTTTCCTTTCCAGGACTTTACTTCCTTATGGGTAATGGGAGGTGAGGAGAATTAAAAACAAGATCCCAAATCATAGACCTTGAGCTCTGGCCTACCTGATGACTTAAGTGACTCCCTGCTTCAAAATTGTCATGGGGTTGTAAAATACAGCATAGGGAATATAATTAATAATATTTGACTATGTATGGTTCCAGGCAGGTACTAGACTTATTGGGGGGATCACTTTATAAGTTACATAAATGTCTAACCACTATGCTGTATGCCTTAACTAATATAATATTGAATGTCAACTCTCATTTAAAAAAAATTTAATATTAAAAGAATAAATCCTCATAAATATATAATTAACTTATCCTTAGAATTTTATTTTTACAATGTCATTAAATTCATTTACTTTATCACACACATATATAAAAACAATTGTATGGTGCTTTTGTGTTAGCAGCACTGGTACTAAGCAAAGTCATGGGTCTTAGACCTGGTTCCAGTCTACATATATATAACCTTTGGCTTTATAAATTCCTAGGATGATGATCTCAAACAAATCAGAAATACAGGAAATCACATAAAACAACAACTTCCTGAACATGTACTACCTTTCCTCTTTGACAATTAGGATTATGACAATTGTAAATTGTGGTTCATAGCTTTGAAATAGTTGCAAATAATATATCCCCTATATACTTTATATATTTACAGAACTCAAAATTCTATTCCACGTAAGGAAGCAGATCTTTCCTCTAGTTTGCCAACTGTCAAAACTATAGGCAGGCTCAATGATAGTGATGTGCAGGAGAACCTTAAAATGTAAGCTTTCATAAAGAAGAACACATCACTTAACCTCATATAATCTATGAACCACATTTAGTTGGATACCATGATCAAATTTCTTACCAGATCTTAATAGATAGAAATTCAATTTCTTCTTTTAAGTTAAGCTCCCCACTCAATTAAAGGATAGGTAGGAATAGAAGGAGGAAAAAAAATATGTGTTGAAAAAAAGGACCTGATACATCTTCATAAGATCATAGGTCAAAATTGAGAGGGAGACAGAGAGAGAGGGAAATAGCCTTGAAAATGTGTTGTCTTTTTCTGGATGTGATTGGCTGCACCGGCTGTCATCTCCACTGTTTTCTTTCTCATATAAGAGATTTCAAAACAACTTGCCAACAGGATCTCAACCACCTTGGAGCAAAGGAGATGCCATCTCCCATTCTGAAGCTCTAGCAGGAAATTGTTTCAGAAGAATTGATTGGCTTCTCCTTCATATGACACCTGATTAATATGCTTGTCAGGTTTAATTTTCAATGAAAAGAGAGCTCATTAGTGTTTCTCTGAAATGACCCTGTGTATTGAGAGCTGATGCCCCTAAACTTGGCTTGCTCATACTTGTGCAGCATCTTCAAGAAAAGTAATCCCGCCACATTTGCTGGCCTTTGACAACCAGAGCCAGGAAAGTTCCCTGACACATTTGGATTCCAACTGGGGTCAGTGTCCAACATCCTGCAAGCACTCCTGGAGATCATAATAAACTTTCCATCTTCTCTCTTGTTTGTATTACTCCCTGGGAAACATCAGATTAGGCAAGCATCAATATTTTAATGCAGTGCATGATAAATAGCCACAGTCAGGGCTTGCACTTGCATTTTTGAAATGTTAAACTGGAGGAGGTAAGAAAAGCAAAGAAAACTCTACAAAGAAAAATCAGCTTAAGAGCTTTGAGAAGACAATTCTATAAAACAATCTTTAACACAAAACCTTCAATCTCAATATGTTGATAATTTAATTTATATTTTTTCCTCTAAAATCTGACCTCCTTCTTTGTTTCTAATTTCAGAGAATGACATCACTGTCAGACTCATTGCACAAGCACACCTGAAAAGAAATCCCTGATGTCCCACTTGCCCTCCATCACCATGTAGACTCTTTCACTGAGTCCTGTTGATTTGACCTCTTCAGTGTCTCTTGAATCCGACTCCTCTCATCTCTACTGTCTACACCATTGTCCTTCAGCTGGCTAAAACTGCTGAGTTCTTTATGCTCTGTTGATTATGACCTTCCACATGCCGCAGCTAGAACAATCTTTTCCAAACATCAATCCGATAATAATATAAACCCTTTTTAACGCTCTTTATTGCCTTCTCCTTGCTCTTTGGATAGAGCTCAAGACCCATCACCTGACCTACACAATTCTCAGCATTCTGGCTTTGCCACCTCTCTGGCCTGATTCTGAGCTCCTTCCTGCATCCACTGCCTTGCTCACTCAGACCTCCTTCCAGTTTCTCAAACTCATACGCTTCCTCCTACCACAGGACTTTTAAAGTGTGTTTTATTGATTATGCTGTTCCAGTTGACCTGTCATTTTCTCCCCTTTATTCTCCTCTGCCCAACATCCCTCCTCCCCATAGGATCCCCCGCCCTGCCCCCACTTAGTTCATGTCCATGGGTTATACATATAAGTTCTTTAGCTTCTTCATTCCCTATACTTACCCTATTCTTAGCCTCTCCTAGTATATTTTGTACATACAAATTACTCTTCCTATTCCCTGTATGTTTTCCTTCATTCTCTCCCCTCCCCCTCCCTATTGATAACCTGCCATGTGATTTCCTTTTCTGTGATTCTATTTCTGTTCTAGTTGTTTGCTTAGTTTGTTTTTGTTTTTAGGTTCAGTTGTTGATAGTTTGAGTCTGTTGTCCTTTTACTGTTCATAGTTTTGATCTTCTTCTTTTTCTTAGTTATGTTAAATGTTAAATGTCCCTTTAACATTTCATATAATAAGGACTTGGCAATGATGAAACCCTTTAAGTTGACCTTGTCTGGGAAGCACTTTATCTCCCTGTCTATTCTAAATGATAGCTTTGCTGGATAGAGTAATCTTGGATGTAGGTCCTTACTTTTCATGACTTTGAATACTACTTTTCAATTCCTTTTTCTCTGTAAGGTTTCTTTTGAGAAATCAGCTGATAATCTTATGGGAACTCCTTTGTAGGGAACTCTTTCCTTTCTCTTGCTGCTTTTAAGATTCTGTTCTTATCTTTAATCTTGGCTAAGATAATTATGATGTGCCTTGGTGTGTGCTTCCTTCAGTTTAACTTCGGGACTCTCTGCACTTCCTGAACTTCCTGAAAGTCTATTTCCTTCACCAGATTGGGGAAGTTCTCCTTCATTATGTTTTCAAATAAGTTTTTGATTTCTTGCTCTTGTTCTTCTCCTTCTGGCACCCCTATGATTCGGATGTTGGAACACTTAAAGATGTCCTGGAGGTTCCTAAGCCTCTCTTCATTTTTTTGAATTCTTATTTTTCTATTCTTTTCTGATTGAATGTTTATTTCTTCCTTCTACTCCAGATTGTTGATTTGAGTCCTGGTTTCCTTCTCTTCACTGTTGGTTCCCTATACATTTTCCTTTATTTCACTTTTCATAGCCTTCACTTCTTCCTCTATTTTGTGATCATACTCAAGCATTTCTGTGAGCATCCTGATTACCAGTGTTTTGAACTCTGCATCTAATAGGTTGGCTATCTCTTTATCACTTAGTCCTATTTTGGGAGCTTTGATCTGTTCTCTCATTTGGGCCTTATTTCTTCATCTTGGTGCACCTGTTACACAGTAAGGGGCAGAGCCTTAGGTATTTGCTAGAACAGGGAAATTCACATCACTGCAATATGGTGCTGTATGTGTGGGTGGGGTCAGACAGGGAACAATGCTACTTGCTCATATCTCTGCTGGCTTTCAGTCACTTTCCCCACTACCCACAAGCAAACTGGGCCCTTTTGGTGCTGATTCCCAGTGGGTGGTTTTATGTACTTTCCAGGACCCTGTGGGTCTCTCCAACAAACTCTTCTTGAGGTTGGGAGACTCTCCCACCACCACAACCCCCACAGGTTTTTATAGCCAGAGGTTTTGAGGCTTTCTTTTCCCATGCTGGAACCCTGGGTTGTGAAATCTATCTTGCTCACTGACTATTCCTCCCAGTTTATCCTCAAAGAATTGTGGGACTGTCAGCTGCCATTTTTCCAATCCAGTCCTCCAACTGACACTTTGTTGCATGTCCTCTCTGCCCTGGCTGCCTATCTCTGCCCCTCCTACCAGTTAGGATGAATGTTTCTTCCTTAACTCCTTGGTTGTCAGACTTCCATACAGTTCAGTTTCTGTCAGTTCTGGTTGTTTTTTGTTTTTAAATGTGTTCTTCTTCTTTCGGTTGTGCAAGGAGGCACAGTGTATCTACCTCTGTCTCCATCTTGACCAGAAGTCCTACAGGATCTTTGAGGTGGCATGATGCCAGGTGTCTAATGTTCTTTGTTCACACTTCTACTTCCACTCTTCCTAGTTAACCATTGATTACCTCATTTCAAATCTGAGATCGCTCAAGTCTGAGATCAAGTGTCATTTTCACAGTAAAGCCTTTCTTGATTCTCTCAGCCCAGGTTATGTACATTGTCATAAAACTGTCTTCCTTTCCTTCCGAGTACTCAGTTAACTGTCAATTTTCATTCATATGCTCATTTGATTACCGTCTGTGTGCCTTACTCAAACACAAGTTCAACACAGACAGGAACCATGTCTGATTTTTTTCTCACTGTTATATTTTTCCCATTCATTTCAGTGAAAAATATTTTTTAAATCTTCCACTGAGATTGTTGGATTTGCCTATTTCTCCTTTAATTCTATCATTTTTTCTTTATAAATTCTGAAGCTATGTTATGAAACACTACCAGTTTGAGACTATTTTCTCATCCTAGTAGACTGACTTTTTTATCATTTTAAAGAAGAGTTTCATCTTACCTTACCAATTTACTTTGATATGAGTATAACTATGCCTGCTTCTTTTTGGTTAGGGTTTGTGTGGTATTTCTTTCTTTATTCTTTTACGTTTATTCTTTCTGTGTCTTTGTATTTAAGATCCTCTCTTTCAAGTACTGTCTTATTGGGTTTTCTTACTTTTTAAGTACAGTCTGACAGTATACATTTAAAAATTGTTCATATTTGATATAATTGCTGTAACATTTGAGTTTAAATTTAGCATCTTACTATTTTTTTACAATTTACCCCATTCATTCTATGTTCGTTTATTTTAACCTTACATTATTTTCGGTTAATCAAGTGGGTTTGGCTATTTTTTTTTTCACATTTTGGCAGTTATATAATCTCTTGGCATTCAGAGGCTACTTTAGAGATTCAACATAAATCCTGGGTTTATTCAAATATAAAATAGTACTTTTAAAATCAATTCTTGTGCAATGAAAGGACCTTTGAACACTTAGGATCTACCTACATTTGTTCTGACTTTTATGCAATAGTATTGTCATATATTTTCATTGTACATATATTTTAAACCTCATAAGACTGTATTAATACTGTTTTAGAGAGTCAATATTTATTTAGAGTTATTTACATACAAATATTTTTCTTACCATTCTTTTCTATAATTTTTCCTCTTAATTAACATCACTTTTCTTGTGCTTGGAGATTTCCCTGTCCATTTTCCTTAGTGTAGATATTGATGACAAATTTCTCCAGAAAATACAGTGCTTAAGGTTCTGGAACCAGCCAAAAATTTGCAAGAAGCAGAGAAAAGAGGGACTTGTTGAACTGTACCATGATTATGAGATTAACAAAATTGGGACTTTGGGAAATTCTACAGTTCATATGGCTCAGGGTCATCAACAGACAAAGCCTAAGAAGGAACTGTATGGGCTTCATTATATTAAGAGACTTACATAATATAATAAATCACTTTTAATGGGCAAGTTTAGAAATGCATATTTGGATAATCAAATATAAGCACAATAAAGAGATTATAATAAAAGTATAATAACATAGTAATGGTTGCTGTTAGGGAAGGCAGTAGTACATTGCAATTGATATAGAGCTCAAAGATACATTTCTGATTGGTGGGTAAAGTTCTATTTATTTACAGTTGTTGCAAGGGTATTCACCTTAAAGTAATTTATTAAGCCATACATTTGCTTTGGGTGGTTTCTGTACCTGTGCTTATTTTATAATAAAAAGATGCAAAATAAAAAATAAATGAGTAGTAAATTTTATCTTCAATATTGAAAAATAATTTTTAAGTTCCTTGATTGGAAGGGGTATGTTGCACATAAAATACTATAATTTTTCTCAAGAATTCATTTGTTAGCCAACTGTTCTCCTTGAAGATAATGTGTCTTTTTCCCCCCTCAAGCTGCTTTTAACATTTTTATCTCTGTCTTTGGTTTTCAACAGTTTTATTATGTTATTCCTTTGTGTAGTTTACGTGTGTTTGTCTATCACAGGATTTATAGCTTGTTTTTTTTTTAATCTGTGGCTTGAGCCTTTCATCAGTTTTAGAAAACTTTTTTCAAATATTGCCTCTGATCATTCTCTTACTCTCTTCTAGCACTGCAATTTTATATTTACATATGATAATTTACAATGTCCCATATATCTTTTACCTTTGTTTGCTTTATTTGTGTTTCTTTTTTCTCTTTTTGGTTCTCTCTGGATATTTCCTACTGACCTATAGTATTTGAGCTCATTATTTTTCTCTTTAGCTATGTTCAGTGTGACCTAATTCATTTATTGAATTTTGCCTTTTATTTATTGTATTTTTCAGTTTTAGAATTTCCTTATGCATATTTACAGATTCCACTTATCTGTTGAAATTCTCCATCTTGTCATCAATTTATTTTAATATATTTAACAGTTATTAAAATATATGTTTGCACAGGAAGAGACAGTTTTATGGCTTTTGGGTGAGCACCATTTTTTTTAGTGCATGTTGCCACTATTCCTGTGTTTGGCCTGCCCCACCCACACCTGGCACCAGCTTGCAGAGATGCAGTCACCCCTCCCTGTTAACTCCCTGAGGGATCTGCTGGCTACAGCCAACCTGGGATTGCACTGCAGTCTTTCTTCAAAAACTCTTCACATGCACCATCTTTTCTGTGAAGAGCCCTCCTTATGCACAGCCAAATCTTAATCTGCTTTAACCCAGCGGCCTCTACAAGCCCAACCCATCAACATCTAACATCTTGAGACACTGCTCCACCACAAAGGTCTGCAGGCTCCAGGCAGGTAGCAGCTGGCCTTGGTGTATGCTGACTTTTGCTGAATGGCCTCAAACCCAAAAACACTATAGAGTTTGAATCTGTATTTACCTGGTAAACACTCACTTCTAACAGGTGACACACTAAGAATTGCCTCACCCAACTTGTTACTGCTTGAGGCTCTTTTAGTACATGAGCTTAACAAGAAGCTGGCAGGTGGCAGCAGATCTTATAAGTGCCTTTGGCTTTTTGCTGATCTATCCCAGACTTGGCACTGGTGGCAGCCAGTTTCACTATGCAACTTGGTCCCTCCCACACATATCCAGGCCAGGCACAGGCTACCAGCCATGGATCACTCTGTAGCTCTTAACAGGTAGCCCAGGGCCAATCACAGGCAGTGTCTTACATTGACATGCACTATAGTACCTCCCAAGAGGCCACAGAACCAACACAACCAGTGGCAGCTTCTAACCATAACAGACATGACCTGGCAAGCTCCATAAGTGACATACCCAATGAGACATCTTGGCATGTACTAGACCCTTCTGGAGTGACTCCTGCTTTGTGTGGTTAGCTCCCTCACAGTAACTCATACTCTGTGGTCAGTCAAACATCAGTCAGATAGGCTGATTGTCAACCTCACCCACATTTGGGTCAATAGCAATCAAGACTCAATTATAATAAGAGGACTCACATAAACCACACAGGAGACATTTTTGGAGCATGCAGCTCAAGTGATCAGAATGACTGCACCACTCAGCCCAACAGGACACCTACTACATAAGGCCATCCACTACATAAGGCTACCCTACCAAAGCTGGGAGACAGAGCAGATGTATCTAATATTAGAAACAAACACAAGGGGTAGCCAAACTGAGCAGACAAAGAAACATGTCTCCAATGAAGGAACAAGACATATCTCCAGAAAAGTAACTAAATGAAATAGAAGCAAGCAATCTACCAAATACAGAGTTCAAAACAATGGTTATAAGGATGCTCCAGGAACTTAGGGGAAGAATGGATGAACTCAATGGGAACTTAGCAAAGAGACAGAAAACATAAAAAATAATATAGAAACCATAAAAATATAATATCTGAAATGAAGAATACATTAGTAGGAATCAACAGCAGATTATATGAAGCAGAAGATCACCATGAAAAACAACATAGCAGAAAATACCCAAGCAGAACAGCACAAAGAAAGAATTTTTAAAAAATGAGATAGTTTAAGGGACCTCTTAGACAACATCAATCATAACAACATCTACATCATAGGGGTACCAGAAAAAAGGAGAGAGAACAAGTAATTGAGGACCTGTTTGAAGAAATAATGACTGAACACCCCTTGACTTGGTTAAAGAAAGAAACACATAAGTCTAGGAAGTGTGAAAGTACCAAACAAAATGAACCCAAAGAGGCCAACAAAGAGACACCTCATAATTAAAATGGCAACAGTTAAAGACAAAGAAAGAATCTTAAAAGAAGCAAAAACAAACAAACAAACAAAAAAACAGGTTTTCACCTATAAGTGAGTTCCCATAAGAACATCAACTGATTTCTCAATAGAAACATTTCAGAGAGGCAAGATGGCAGAGGAGCGAATGGAAGCCAAGCTAACCTCCTTTCAGCACCATTCTGGAATTACAACTAAATTGTGGAGAAATCACCTGGAACAAACAACTGAACAATACCAAGAGAGAAGTCTTATAACCTCAGACACACATAAGAATCATCGCCAGCACTAACTGACTGGTGAGGAGTGTGAAGGAGACAAGAGAAAGTTGGCTGAGCACTGACAGGCAACAGCGGTGGAGGGATAATTAAGCAACAAGTTGGATCCTCCTGAGAAGTGTGGGGTCTAAACCCTAAGCTTGGATTCCCAACCTAGGGCACCGGAGTCCAAAAAGTACACAGATAATAGCCAACAGTGAAAAGTGGCAGGTTTGCTCTCTACCAGAGAGAGACAGCTGGGGATGCAAAGAGACCTTTAAAGGGTCAACGCACAAATTTTTATTTGTAGCCACTTACCCGGGACTCTAGCAAAGGCAGGGGTGGAGTGGCCTGGAGATGCCTAAGGAGACACTGGTAACAGAAGCTTTGGGGAGAGAGCTGAGAGAGTAGCCACTGGGCCCCCAGTGCTGAGTTATCCCTTATAGGGCAGCAGCCATCATGCTCAGGCAGGCCACTCCCCTCCAAGTGGTAGCAGCCTAAGGGGAAACAACAGCCCCACTCCCAGGAGCGACACTGCCATGGCTCTGTGGTGCATAAGCTTAACTGCTGAGTTCAGAGTAACTGAAGGAGACAGTAGATCCTTAGCAAAGGAAGGTGGATTGGACTAGAGACATGTAAGGAGAGACTGGGTATGGAGGCTTTGGGGAGGAACTGAGAGAGTAGCTGCTGGAATGCTGGTGCTGAGTCACCACCCCTATAGCACCAGCCATTCTGCTCAGGTAGACCACTCCTCTCCAACCAGCAGCACCTGAGGAGAAAAAATAGCTACAACCCAGGATGGATTTGGCCTCAAAAGTCAGATCCCCATCTGACTTTGGAGTGCACAGTGACTAGATTAACAATTGAGGAAAACAGCCACAGACAGTAGATCCCTGGAAGTTTTGGAGCACGCTGCCTAAAGTCAGATGGGATCAACATCTGACATCACTACAAGCAAATGCAGGAAGAAAAACCAGTGGTAAAAACTAGAGGCTACAGAGACAATGAAATCCACTGTGGTCTTCTCCATAATTAGTGATATTTTCTTTCCTGCATAGCCTTTTAATATTCACTTCTTGTTCATCAAGTCTGTGCATATTAAGCTACAAGATTTTATACTATACTTTATTTCTCTCCTTTCTTATAATAGTCTTAATCTTTTTACACCCTCATTAATATTGGTTCATTTGCTGTTGATAGTGGGATTGCAGGGGGGAGATATTTTTGAGGATGTAGGTGTGTTCACTAGGCTTCGTAGTTGTGTTCTGGAAGTACCTGCACAACAGCATACACGATGCGGTGGGTGGGGTGAAACCCCAGTCAAGCAGCTAGAGGGAAGGACCCACCAAAGAAGGATTTAATCACAATCAAACCCAATTATCTCCAGAGAGCCAACATAAATGACATAAAGGGCATCCCAAGAACATCAAGTTAAGATCAGGGAAACTGTACCACTGAATTTCACAAGGTTTCTACCACAGAAGTTCACAACACAAACTCGGGAGTCAAAACAGACCAATTTAAGAAGGAGAGGGAAACAAGAAGGCTCTCACACAAAAAAATGGTAAGACAAAGAAACAACCCCAAAATAGAAGGAATCATCAGAAATAATGCTAAATACAATACAGACAAGTCAACTATCAGATATAGAGCTCAAACAATGGTTATAAAGAAGCGCCATGAGCTCATTGAGAATTACCAAAAGCTATAGGGAAACTACCAGGAAAGTACCGAAAACTATGACAACATGAAAAAGGAAATAGAAACTATCAACAACAGCCAAAAAGAAATGAAGAATACATTTTCTCAACTGAAGAACACAGTAGAAGGAATCAAAAGCAGGCTAGATTAAGCAGAGGATTGAATCAGCAAGCTGCAGGACAAGGTAGAAAAAAACTCCAAGAAAGACTGAGAAAAGGAAAAAACACTAAAAAAGAATGAAAAGAGATTAAGGAAAATGCAGGACAACATGAAACATAATGATATCCATGTAATAGGGATTCCGGAAGGAGAAGAAGAGAAGCAAGGGATAGAAAACCTGTTTGAAAAAGTAATGATGGAAAACTTCCCTAAGTTGGTGAAAGACAAATCACAAACATCCAGGAAGCACACAGGGTCCCAATCAAAAAGAATCCAAAGAGGCCCTCTCCAAGACACATCATAATTAAAATGATGAAATTAAAAGATGAAGAGAGAATCTTAAAGGCAGTAAGGGAGAAACAGGAAGTAACATACAAGGGAGCCCCAGAAAGGCTAGCAGCTGACTTCTCAATGGAATGCTCCAAGCCAGAAGGGAATGGCAAGAATTATTTCAGGTAATGAAAAGTAAAGGCCTGCCACCAAGACTACTCTACCCAGCAAGGCTCTCAATTAAAATGGAAGGCAAAATAAGGAGTTTCCTAGACAAAAGAAGGCTCAAATAATACACTTCTACCAAACCAGCACTGCAAGATATGCCGAAGGGTCTGTATTAAGAAAAGGAAGAGAAACAGTGAGAGGAACAGAGCTATGAAGAGAGTAAAATGGCAATGAATAAGTGCCTATCAATTAAACATAAATGCATTAAGTGCTTCATTCAAAAGACATAGGGTAGCTGAGTAGATAAGAAAAAAGAACCTGCACGTATACTGCCTACAAGAGACTCACTTCAGGAAAAAAAACACCTACACAGACCGAAAGTGAAGAGTTGGAGAAAATTATTTCTAGCAAGTGGACAGAGCTAAAAATCCAGGGTAGTAATACAAACATCAGACAAAATAGACTTCAAAACAAAGGACATAAAAAGAGATGCAGGAGGACACTTCATAATACTCAAGGTAAGAATCCACCAAGAAGACATAAACATTATAAACATATATGCACCCAACATAGGAGCACCCAAATAAATGAGGAAAATCTTGGAGAACTTCAAGAAAGATATAGATAGCAACACACTTATATTAGGGTATTTTAATGCCCCACTGTCAAAATGGACACATCTTCCAATCAAAATATCAACAAGGATATTGCAACTCTGAACAATGTCCTAGATCAAATGGACTTAACTGATATAGAACCTTTCATCCCAAAGAAGCAAAATAAACATTCTTTTCAAATGTGCATGCAACATTTTCAAAAATAGACCACATGATAGGATACAAAACAAGCCTCAATAAATTCAAGAAAATTGAAATCATATCAAGCATTTTCTCCAACCACAAGGTTGAAACTAGAAACCAACTTCAAGGAAAAAATTCAAACACACCACATCTTACAGAAATTGAATAGCATGCTATTAAACAATGAATGGGTTAATAATGAGATCAAGGAAGAAATCAAAAAGTTTCTGGAAACAAATGAAAATGAACTCACAACATTCCAAAATTTATGGGACACAGTGAAGGCAGTACTGAACAGGAAGTTCATAGCAATACAGGACTACTGAAAAAGGATAGAAACATTTCAAATAAACAACCTAACTCTACATCTACAAGAACTGCAGGAACAACAAAGCCCAGAGTGAGTAGAAGGAAGGAAATAAGCAAGATCAGAACAGAATTAAACAACAAAGAGACTAAAAGAACAATTCAAAGGATCAATAAATCCAGGAGCTGGTTCTTTAAAAAGATAAACACAATCTACAAGCCTTTAAGTAAGTTAATCAAGGAATAAAGAAGGAGGACTGAAATAAACAAAATCAGAAATGCAGGAGAGATTACAAGTGATACCAGAGAAATACAAAGCATTCTAAGAAATTACTATGAACAACTGTAATCTAAGAAATTTGGAAATGTGGGTGAAATGGACAAATTTCTAGAATATAATCTTCCACAACTGAAGGAAGAAGAAGCAGAAAGCCTGAACAGACTGGTAACATCATGTGTAATCAAAGCAGTAATAAAAAAAAAAAAACTCCTGGCACACAGAAGCCCTGAACTGGATGGTTTCACAGGAGAATTTTACAAAGCATTCAAGCAAGATCTAATCCCTATCCTTCAAAGACTATTCCAAAAAATCCAAGAATACAGAAGACTCCCAACTTCTTTTTATGAAGAGAGTCATCCTAAACACAATACCTGATAAAGACATAACAAAGAAAGAAAACTATAGGTAAATATCACTGATGAACACAGACTCTAAAGTCTTCAACAAAATACTGGCAAACTACATCCAGCAGTACATTAAAAAGATCATACACCATGACCAAGTGGGATTCATCCCAGGGATGCAAGGATAGCATAATATTTGCAAATCAATAAATGTAATACATCACATAAACAAAAGAAAAGACAAAAGTCACGTGATCATATCAATAGATGCATAAAAAGCATTTAATATGTACAGCACCAATTTATGATAAAAAAAACTCAGCAAAGTGGGAGTAAAGGGAGTATAGCTTAACATAATAAAAGCCATATACAAGAAAACTACAGCCAACATCATACTCAATGTGCAAAAGCTAAAAGTTCTCCCAGTAAGATCATGAACAAGACAAGGGTATTCATTTTCACCACTTGTATTCATGTAGTATTAGAAGTCCTAGACACAGTGATCACAAATAAAAGGCATTCAAACTGGAAAGGAGGAAGTAAAACTGTCATTGTTTGCAGATGACATGATAGTGTACACAGGAAACCCTATAAACCCCACCAAAAAACTACTTGACCTAACAAGTGAATTTGGTGAAACAGTGTGATACAAAGTAAATATTCAGAAATTGAAGGCATTGTTGTACACCAACAATGAAATATCAGAAACAGAAATCAGGGGGAAAATCCCATTTGATATAGCAACAAGAAAAATAAAGTACCTAGGAAGAAACTTAACCAAGGAGGTAAAAGACCTGTATGCAGAAAACAACACAACACTGAAGAAAGAAATTAAGGAACACACAAATAAATGCAAGCATATACTGTGTTCATAGATTGGAAGAATTAACATTGTCAAAATGTCCATCTTACCCAAAGCAATTTATAGATTCAATGCAATCCCTATTAAAATACCAATAACATTTTTCACAGATATAGAACAAACATTTCAAAAACTTTTGTGGAACTATAAATGACCCAAAGTAGCCAAAGCAATTTTGAGAAAGAAGAATAAAGTAGAAAGGATCACAATACCTGACATATATTACAAAGCCACAGTAATAAAAATAGCCTGGTACCAGCATAAGAACAGATACATAGATCAATGGAACAGAATAGAGAGCCCATGAATAAATCCAAGTCTCTATTGTCAATTAATATTTGACAGATGAGGCAGAAGCATAAGATGGAGTAAAAATAGCCTCTGCAGCAAATGGTTTTGGGAGATTTGGACAGCTACATGCAAAAAAAAATGAAACTCGACCACCAATTTACATCATATACAAAAATAAATTCAAGATGAATAAAGGACTTGAAGATAAGTTGTGATACCATAAAACTAGAGGAGTATATAGGGAGGAAAGTCTCAGATATTCCATGTAGCAATATTTTCACTGATATGTACCCTAGAGCAAGGGACATAAAAAAAAGAATGAATGAATGAAACTTCATCAAGATAAAATGCTTCTTCATGGCTAAAGAAAACATGAGCAAAATGAGTAGGGACCCAAATGTATGGAAAAATATATTTGCAAATGATACCTCAGACAGGGGTTTGATCTCCAAAATATATAAAGAACTCACACAAATGCACTCCAGGACAAACAACCCATTTAAAAAATGAGCAAAAGAGCTAAGCAGACACTTTTCCAAGGAGAACATACAGAGGACCCAGAGACATATGAAAGGATGCTCAGCATCACAAGCCATCAGAGAGATGCAAATTAAAACCACAATGAAATACCACTTTGCACCACTCTGAATGGCCATCATAAACAAAGCAACAGACAACAAATGCTGACGAGGTGGTGGAGAAAAAGAACTCTAGTACACTGTTGGTGCACCTGCACAGACAGGTGCAGCCACTGTGGAAAACAGTATGGAATTTCCTCAGAAAACTAAAAGTCAAACTGCCTTTTGACCCAGCAATTCCACTATTGGGATTATTCCCTAAGAATCCTGAAACATCAAATCAAAAAAAAACTATGCACCCTAATATTCACAGCCACATAGTTTACAATAGCCAAGTGTTAGAAGCAAATTAAGTGCCCATTAGTAAATGAGTGAATCAAAAAACTGTGGTACATTTACATGATGGAATACTACACAGCAGAGAGAAAGAAGAAGCTCCTACCATTTGCTACAGTATGGATGGATCTGGAGAACATTGTGCTAAATGAAATAAGCTCAGTAATGAAAGACAAGTATCATATGATCTCACCTATAACTGGAACTTAACCAACATAACAAACAAACAAGCAAAATATAACTAGAGACATTAAAATAAAGAACAAACTGACAGTAACCAGAGGAGAGGTGGGAGGGGATAATGGGAGGAAAGGGAAAGGGTCATCAAGGAACATGCATAAAGGACCCAGAAAAAAGCCAAAGGGGGGTAGGAGTAGTGGGGGATAAATGGAGACAACTGTACGTCAACAACAATAAACAAACAAACAAACAAACAAACAAACATTTCAGGCCAGAAGGGAATGGCAGGAAATATTCAAAGTGATGGGAAACAAGGACCTACAACCAAGGCTCATCTACCCAACAAAACTATCATTTAAGATTAGAGGAGAAATAAAGACAAAGAAAAGCTAAAGAATTTCATCAACAATAAACAAGTATTACAAGAAATGCTAAGGAACTTCTGAAAGAAGAAAAAAATGTACTTAAATATATAAAATGGATTACTTGCTCCAATCAAAAGACATAGGATAGTTGAATGCATATGAAGAGAAGATCCATATATATGCTGCCTACAAGAGACTCACCTCAGAACAAAAAATATATACAAACTGAAATTAAAAAGATGGAAAAAGATATTTTATGAAAATTGAAATAAAAAAACTGAGGTAGCAATACTTAGACGAGAAAAAATAGACTTTAAAACCAAAAGTATAGTAAAAGACCAAGAAGGACATTGCATAATGATAAAGGGGTTAACCCAACAAGAAGATGTAACTCTTATAAACATTTATTCACTCAACATAGGATAATCTAAATGTATAAAGCAAATATTTATGGATCTAAAGGGAAAGATAGACAGTAATACAGTCATAGTAGGAGATTTTAACACCCATTAACATCAATGGATAAATCTTCCAGACAGAAAATCAGATAGAAAACTGGGGTCTTAAATGACACATTAGATCGCATGGATTTAATGGATATATTTAGAGCATTTTACCTCAAAACAGCAAAATATACATTTTTCAAGTTCAAATGGAGCATTTTTCCAGAATAAACCACATGAAATGCCACAAAACAAATCAATAAATTTTAAATTTTTGAAATCATATCAAGCATCTTCTCTGATCACACTGTTATGAAACTAGAAATCAATGACAAGACAGAAAACCTGAAAAACACATAAACATATGGAGGATAAATAACATGTTACTAAACAATGAATGGGTTAGCAATGAGATTAAGGAAGAAATTACCTTTAGACAAATGAAAATGAAAATTCAACAACTCCAAAGTTATGAGACACAGCTAAAGCAGCTCTAAGAGGGAAATTCACAGCAATACAGGCCTACCTCAAAAACAAGAAAAATCTCAGATATTTTACTCTTACATCTAAAGAAACTAGAAAAAGGACAACAAACAAAGCCCAATATGAATAGAAGAAAAGAAATAATATAGATTAGAGTGGAAATAAATAAAATATAGTAAAAAACAACCCACACATCAATGAAACCAAGAGCTGTTTTTATTTTTTAAAAAGATAGACAAGATGGAGAAAGCTTTACCCAGACTTGTCCAGAAAGAGAGAGAGGACCCACATAATTAAAATCAGAAATGAAAGAAGAGAAGAGACAACTGATACCCTAGAAATACAAAGGCTTATGAGAAAATACTACAAACAACTGTATGCCAAAAAAATTTGACAATCTGGAAAAATGGATAAATTCATAAAAATATACAATCTTCCAAGGTTAAATCAAGAAGAAACTGAAAATTTGGACATACCAATTATAAGCAATGAAATTGAAGCAGTAATCAAAAAATTCCCAACAAACAGAGGTCCTGGACTGGATGGCTTCTCAGGTCAGTTTTACCAAACATTCAAAGAAATGCTAACACCTATTCTTCTCAAACTATTCCAAAAAATTCAAAAGGGGAAAAGACCCCCATGCTCATTTTTAACCAGCAGTACCCTGATTCTAAAACAAGTTGAAGATATAACTAAGAAAGAAAATTATAGGAAAATATTCCTGATGAACATAGATGTGGTACATATACATACAAAGCAATATTACTGAGCCATACAAAGAATAAAATCTTACCATTCTGACAACATGGATGGACCTACTGAGTATTATGCTAAGTGAAATATGTCAGAGAGAGAAAGACAAATGCTCTTTCACTTATTGTGGAATCTAAATAATAAAATAAATGAACAACAAAATAAAAACAAACTCATAGATACAGAGAACAGAGTGATGGTTGCCAGAGGGGAAGGGGGTTGGGAGGCCGAGTGAAAAAGGTGAAGGAATTAAAAAATAAATTTGTATTCACAAAATAGTCACAGGGATGTAGAATAGGGTATAGAGAATGTGGCCAATAATATAATAACTATGTATGGTGCCAAGAGGATACTTGAAATATCAGAGGATCACTGTGTAAAGTATATGATTATCTGGACACTTTGCTGTAGATCTGAAACTAATACAAAATAGTATTGAATGTAAACTGTGATTAAAAAATAAAATTTAAAAATAAAGTGTGTGTTTGATAACTCCCATATTTGTATAGTACCTGTATTCCCTATGAATCTGTTTCTATTGTCTTTAAATGATTTTTGGTCATTGGTTTGCTACCTAGTATAGTAGAATTTTTTTAAACAGAATACTAAACTCTATTCTATGGAAATTTATAGGATTATTTGAGACCCTATGTGACATTATCTGTCATCATGGTGGTTACCATGAAAGTCGGTAAACTAGGCAAATTACCTTAATCCAACCTAGACTGAAGCTGCTTTTAGTTTTTGTGAGAGATAGTATGTATCTAAACTGCCTTTCCTCTTAAAGTGTCCCATTAGAACTCCCAACTAAAAGCCCAAGTTGTTTTCAGTGCATATTATCCACAGCCAGCCATGAATGCCAATTTTGACCCATGAAAGTGCTCAAAAATATTTTCAGCCACTGATGAACTTGCAGATGCTTCTAGGAGAAAGTAGAGTACATTTTGATCTTATCTCATTATCTTTTTTTCCAGAATCTTGTTTCTAAAATCCTTCTCTGCCTTGGTCACTCTTGTGTTTCTTCAAACACATTCTTTTAAAAATATTTTATCCTGTTTTTCCCAATTATTCTTTATTATATCTAAAAAATAGTCTGTCTTTAAACAACTATTATTAATTGATTACTTGCTCAGAGGCCCTGATATTTTCTCACAGCATTCTGAGTTTTTCTTTGTAGAATTCTCCACAATTTATAATTCATTATTTTATGCTTCCTTCTTCCACATTGTCTCCCCCTTTAGACTGTAAATTTTTATTTTTAATCCTCACTCAAGGATATGTTTATTAATTTTAAGAGATAAAGGGAGAGAGAGAGAAACATCAATCACTTGCATTCCAGATGCACCCCAACTGGAGATTGAACACACAACATTTTGGCATACAGGAGGATGCTCCAACCAACTGGACCACCTGGCTAGGGCTATGTTGTAAACTTGATAAACCAGGAGAAATCACTATTTTGTTCACCATTAAATCCTTGCTGTCTAGCTCATAATAGACTTTCACTATTTTAATGAAGGATACAGCTTTTGGGGCTAAGAATTTTATGTACATTATGTAATTTAATCATCACTGTAACCATATGAGGCAAATATTGTTATATTCATTTTAGAAAATAAAAATAAATTAGAGAAATGAACAACTTCCCAAGGTCATCACCATATATTAATTGTTCATTAAAATTCCTCTTCTTGGACGCCTAATCATCATGCTTTTGCAACCTATACATGCAGCCAGCTTTTCACTTTTTAGTACGCAGACTATTAAAGTATCCTTCAGTTCCTTCTCTTTATTTTACTCTCCTTCCTTTTCATATTCTATGTCTTTCTCTTTAAGGCCTTTTATGTTCATAAGCAAATGAACTGGAAAAATGAACAAGTTGTCTATGCTTCAACACACCAAAAGAAGAGCACACCCTCCTGTTCACATGAGCTTTGGGACTTGGGCTCATTCATCATGTTGCTGTTGTTGTTTTTGTTGTTGTGCATGTGTATGTGTGTATGTTTTAGAGAGGGGAAATGGAGGCAGAAAGAGAGGGAGAGGCACATCCATCGGTTGCCTCTAGCATGCACTCCTACTGACCAGGGACTAAACTTACAACCTAGGTGTATGCCCTAACTGGGACTCAAGCCAGCAACATTTTGCTTTGCAGGATGATGCCTAAACATTTGTCAGGGCAAAATAAGTGTTATGTTTTAGAGCAGTTTTAGGTTTACAGCAAAATTGAGCAGCAAATACAGAATTCCTACATACCCCCACCTATACACACAGACACACACACATTTGCACAGAGTGGTACATTTGTTACCATTGATGAACTCACGTCAATTCATTCATTTTTATCATGCTGTTTGAAACCACCTGGGAATGTTTGTTTGCCTAATTTCAGCCATTTGTGTTGAGTCCTCTTTTGACCTGGAGTTAAAGTTTAAAATCTGTGCTTCTTTGTCAGCATTTATTCTGTTCTTAACACCCTGCAGTAAAGTTCACTTACCCCTGAACTTTAGCCCTCCTAGCACATTGCAGGGCTTGCATACTCAAAGCCAGATGATTAACTTTAACATTGCATTCTTAAAGGAAATCAGATATGATCTCTAAAAGCCATAAATATCACATTGTCATGTTGATTTTGGAGTCTCTCTGATGCTGATTATACTCATTGTGCCCTCCTCTCCTGCCTGCCAGACCCTGGTCTGGCTTGGATCCCACCACATCTAGCCTATTCCAGCGAGTTCCATCCCACAATTCTTTATTTCTCTGTGGCACCATATCTAACATCAAACTTCTCTTGAGATAGTCATTACCCCCTCTGAGTTTTAGTTCCCTCATTTGAAAGCATGGATCAAAATACTTCCAGACAAATCTGTAGATAAAGTCAAATGTGTCTGTGTGTGGAACACAGTAGATGTAGTAAACATCAATACTCCCCCTCTCCTTACCTTCTCAGGTGTGTCAAGGGGATAGATTCACAATTTGAGAGACAAAACTGTGAAACTATATAAAATATGCTTGGACATAGATTATAGCAGATGTCAAATCCCACCTGAGTTTGTAAACAAAGGGGGCTCTGGAGTAGCTGAAACAGAGAAGGATAGTGGAGTTGCCAAGGAAAAGGAAAAGTAGGGGACAAGAGGCACTGTTCTGCCCAGGGATATCTTATTGATCTTCAATGGCAAAGGGAAATAGAGCATATCTAAGTAGAGACTGTGCTTCTGGCTCAGTAGTCACCAGACATGAGTAGGATCCAGGCATACATCAAAGAGGGGAAGGAGGATTTCTAAGAGAGGAATACAGAGGGATCCATTACTCTAGGCACTAAGTGAAGCTGTTTCAGTACTCTCATAGGACAATGAGTAGACCCATTTGACAGCCATAGAATCTCTGGAAAGTCAGGAGGGCCCTGGTAGTAAAGTACTTGAATGTCTGGTTGAGAAGGATGGAACTTATTTTTCAATTGCTGAGGAGCTACTGGGAAACTTTGAGCTGACATGTAACATGATGACTGAGCTGCCTGGACAGAACAGACTGCAGGGGAAAGGGGCTAGAGGCTAGGGAACAAGTACAAAGATCTTAGCCTGGGAAGAGCTGATAAGCCCTCACTTCAAGTGGCAAAAATGAGAATGGAAAGAAAGGAATCTATATTCAAGCTCTGACTTCTAAAATCTTTTTTTTGCCTCCACTTCTTTCAGGTTTTTCTCCCTCACTATTGTCTGACAGATTACAGGTATTTAAAAATGTCCTTTAACTTGATTAGCATTAGAACATTTATTTGCAGACAGAAGGAGATAATAAAATAGACAACTGTGAGGGCTCATTTTAAATATATTGTAAAGAAATTAATTAGCAAACCCTCCTCTGCCACCCACCATCAAAGAGAGATCCAGAATATAAGTAATTGTGGAAAAATATAACACAAAACTGGCACTATTCCACTCAGGAGGCAAAAAGCATAACTATGACAAACATTGTGATTTGTTTTAAAAAGTAGATAGGCTCAACACAGGCAGAAAGAAACAAGTGCTTCCTAATATAAGTGAATGTATTTCCAAAATGGACAAAGTAAAAGTCATGCTAATGGAGAAATAAAGCAATTTGGTGAAAGAATTAGCGATGGCTATCTCAGATGACAAAGAAGAGAGAGAAGTGGAACTGAGAGACCAACACCCTTTGCCCTTGTTCATGGAACCATAGCCCAACCCTCCTTCCTCTGTCCTCAGTGTAAATTGATTGAGCAGAGGTGTGTAATGAGCATCCAACTGAACAGCATAAGGAGGAACATGTTGGGGTGTCTCAAGAGGCAGAAAATTATCAAAAAGTAAATCACCTACTTTGGGGAAAAGGTATAAATTTCTGAGGACAAAGCTTCAGTTATTGAACTTTAAGATGTAAAAGGAAGCTCTGTAATGAGAGGACTGGAAACAAGAAGGTTACATTAGGAGGTCAGGAAATCTTATGAGGGATTCTCTCCTGAAAAGTGTTTCTAGAAAGTTCCTTGCCTTGTGCTTTCATAAAACAGTTCAATAGCTAACCTTTCCCTTTATGTACCAGAGATGGTCAGGAAGGTCATAGAAACTTAGATGTCATTCTCTCCAATCATTTCTTTAAGTCTAGAAGCAGAGCATTGGAGGAACACTGGCTATTGTGTTCCCCAAAAAGATATGTTGAAGCCTTAACCCTAGGTACTTTCACAACAACCTTACTTAGAAATAGTGTCTTTGCAGATGTAATCTCAAGATAAAGTCATTACAAATTAGAGTGTAAGTGTTCTTTCACTGTCATTTCACCCAATTCTTAGCACTTTAGTGGATTTGAGCGTGCTCATAGCCTTATTTTATGTACAAAAGTCATAAAGCTTAGAGACATTCAATAGGTTGTCCAAGATCTTATGTAGTAGAGCTAGGTCTGAATTCCAGGTACACATCCTTCCAAGCACCTATTTGTCTGCTCTGCTATTCACTGTTATGACATTTAATATTATGAGACATAATGCTTACCAAGGGGAAAAATGACTCCTTTATGCAGTGCCTTACTTTGTGCATTGTTGACCTCACTTGAGTCATAGTTTTTTTGTCCAAAACATAATATTCTTCCCCTTGTACTGGTGCTGCTCATCCTCAACCCATGCCTTCTTGGGAAAAACTCTTTGCTGTGGCTGGCACGCCTTCAGAACAGCATGTTTCCACTGGAAAAAAAAATCAGAGTGAGGAATTCACTTGCACTTTGGACTCAGTACTTCAGTCTGAACATAGAAAAGGGAGTCCAAGTCTGTGAAACCTAGAAAGGGAAGGGTCTGCAGCTAAGCCAATGTGATTTTTTTGACAAAGAACATCCTCTTTTGAGGTCTGGAACAGAGTAGCCCTAATCCCTTGCTGAAGCTAGCTGTTGCACTTAGAGAAACATTTCCCCATTCTTCCCCTGGCTGACACCTGCTGGGCACTCAGAAAGTCTCAAGTGAAGGATTGCCCCTTGAAGACACCTACCCTCCTCACCTCCAGACTGAGCCTGGGTCCCTCCTTGTGCTCCCACCACACCAGGGCTTTCCCCTATCATTATGCTTGCTCATTATGGGACTCCTGCTCTACTAAACTGTGAGCCACTTAAGGTCAGAAATGGGTCTTATTCCTCTAAGGATCTCCAATACTATAAATCCTTAATAACTGTTGAGTAAATAAGTAAATGAAAGATGCCAGTCCAATCTTCTGTGGGGAACAGAAGAGTAGGGTTCAGATCTGAAGTACAGAGAGGGTCAGAAACTTCCCACCTCAGATTGCAGAAATTTTTCTCCTCCTTCCTTCATCCCTCATAGTATGATCTTTTCTCTGATATTCCCAGCAATGAAAGCAGAAATACCTTGGGAAATGCAGTATATCAATGTGGGAGGCTTCTAAGAAGCTCAGATCCTTGATTTGTGTCCATGCTTGATTCTAAGAGACTGGGACCTGAGAGCTCACAACTGGTGTCTTTCCAGCAGCTTCAGAATCCTACTTGACTGTATTTATTTCAGACATTTATGGTTCATGTTGCTCATGGTTAGGGAAATAAGAATCAGAAATGTCTCCTTTATCTGTCAGTGTGATCTCCTTGAATTAAGGCCAGTGTTTCAGAAGTGCAGGTTAGAGGTGACCAGGAAAGCTGGAGCCAATCCTGACCTGATATAGCACAGGGTGAGAAGGCAGAAGCTGGGGAAAGGAGTTTATCTCCATGCAGCGATATGACAAAGCAAAGGGTAAATGAGGCTACCTGTCCCCACCCAGCCATGTCCCATTCAACTTTCTACCAAGTTTTTCCTCTGTGTCCCTGCTGTGGCTTATACGGAAGTCAGGAGTTTCTGCAACCACAAAGGCAGGTTATTTGCTCACTGGGTCCTCTCTTTTATGACTCTCCACCCTGTGAAACAGGGTGGAGCCTCCTACTCAGAGTGCCCAGGTACCTGTGGGGTACTGCTGCCCTGAGATCCCTTTTATCCCTCTGTGTGCTCTCCCTGCTTACTCTTTACCCAAGGACTCACAAATCAGCATGTGGAGTAACTGGATGGGAGGGTTGGTGGCCAGAGAAACTCAAGGTTGAAGTCCCTGATATTGCACTTGGGCAAGTTTCTTATCTCTGAGCTCTATTTTCCTTGTCTATAAAATGAAGCTAAAAATTCCTACATTGCCAATGGCCATGATGATTAAAACTGTGGTTTTCAACTCTAGCTGCACATTAGAATTCTCCAGCGAGCCTTAAAATGCCAATGCCCAGGCTCTACCCAGATCAATCATTAAACATTTTTTTGGAGAGTGGGACCAAACATCAGTATTTTAATATTCCCCAGGTGATTCATATGAACACCCAGGTTGTGATCACTGAATTAGAAGTAATGTATATAACCTAAATGATAGACTGCATTCAGAATATGATATACCACTAATAATGATACCAACATTACCATTTTTACTCTTTATTTTTGTTGCCCTTAATCTTACTTCTGCCAAGAAAAGAAATCTGCTTACAGGGAAATCTGGTTATATGTAAATTTTAAATAACCAAGCACATACAAATGATGATCACTAGCTTCTAAGCTGCTCAGTGAGACAATGAGAGTGACTTGAGACATCCAGTCAGCTGTGAAAACCTCTGTTCCTTAAAGTAAGTGCATATATTCTTGTCCCAGGGTGTGACCCCCTCACTCAGCCTGCTTCACCTAGCCTGGGACTGTGCCATTGGAAACGTTTCTAATTGAAGCCCAGTGCCCTCATTTCCAGGTATAAATGGTATCCTCAGAGGCAGCTGTCAACTTTTGCATCTCAACTTACTTTTCCTCTGCAGTAAACAGGTGAGTCATGGTTGGTCCCAGGTCAACTGACAAGCAAAAATGGCCCATTCTGTCTGGTGGCTTAGGCTGCTGAAACAATGCCCTTGGTACCTGTGAGGGAGTCATAAACTTGGGCTTGACACTGTTTAAAGTTAACTTTGCTGATTATTTGACTAGAGGGAGTGGTGTTGAGTTATTTCTGGCTTCTCTATGGCTCTGCAGTGATAAGCCTAATTGGAAGGAAAGGAGGGCAAACCTCCCTTCATTAGCTGAAGCAATGGGTCAAGTAGATTAGTGCAGATAACTGACGTGAGTAGACAACTACAAGCTCCACTTTACATATCACTTCCCTTCTTTTTCCAAACCAAATATGTTCTGAGTGTTGTTAACAGAAGTGGGGGCTGAAAGTTAAGGCTTCTACCTTCCCCATCCCTACATGGGTGGTAGTACAGGGCTAGCTGTGGATGGTTTTAAGCCAGATATTTAAATCTCTCTTTAATCTACCCACTTCTTTGCCCTTAAACTACCTAAGTCTGGGCCATAGTCCTCAAGAGAAGATGCATTAATACTTTCTGCCAGCATCTCAACATTCCCTCTTCATACAGAGCAGTCAGAATGATGCTTCCTAATGTCAGATTGCATCATTTTGCTGCCCTACTTGAAACCTTTCAGTGATTTCCCCATCATTTTCAGGTTCAAGCCTCACCCTTTAACATGGCCTCCCTGCCAGAGTCAGAATCTGGCTACCATTCACCTTTCCACCTCATTTTCCTACAAACAGGTGGGGATATCTCAGCTCCTCTCAGCTCCAGGCTTTTTTTCCTTCCAGGTCTGGAACCACCTGCTGCACATTCTCAAGTGCTAATACCTAGAATCCTTAAGTTTTCAGCTCAAACTTTATTTCCTCAGGGAAGTAAGACTTCCTTTCCTCCTTTTACAAGTGTCTAACATATCCTTCCCTCACACACTGAGTTTCCAATTCTGACAGTTATCCAGCTTTGTTGTTACCACTTGTCTAACAAGAATTTAAGTTTCATGAAGAAGTGACCCATCTACTCTCCTCTCTGTGCATCCCCACTCTATTCTTAGCACCTACCCAGTGAGTGTATCCTGAATGAACCTCCAAGGGCAGGTATTCATGATCTCTTCAACAGATACACTGGGAAGATTGAAGCAGTGGGGATAACAAAGGAGGAGGATATTGTTCAGAGAAGAAGTAAGACATGTTAGCTCTTCACACATAGCAAATAACAAGCCCATAGCTAATCATATTGTGTAAGGTTCCTACATATGTGTCAGGTACAATGTTAGATATTTTTAACTGTTTTATTGAGATATAATTGATATACAAAAAATAAAACCAAAATTAAATATATAAAATCATATTATTAGGATAGCTTTATCAAAAAAAAAAGACAAATGTTGGCAAGGATGTAAAGAGAAAGAGAACCATTGTGCACTCTCAGCAAGAATGTAAAATGCTGAGGAAAACAATAAAAAATTTCCTCAAAAAATTAAGACTAGAATTACCATATGACTCAGCTATCCTTCTGATATATATCCAAAAGAATGTTAGATATGTTATCTCTATGGAATATACATTTTATTGGTAATTATAATATTTTTTCAGAAGAATGGGAATTATACTGTACAATTATTTAGCATCTACAGTGTTCCAAGCACAACAACTTTATGAGGTAGGAACTATTATTACTCTCATTTTGTGAATGAGGAAACCTGGAAGCACAGAGAATAAAGTCATTTGCCCAGTGCTATAACAGCTGGTAACAATGAGAAACAGACTCTGCTCTTCCAGGGCAGGCACGTGTTATAGTGTCTCCCTATAGAAATGACATCTGCCTTCCAAAATTCAGGTTCTCCCACATTTGCAAGAAGATATCATGGAGTGAATGGGTACAATAAAGTTCACATTTGTCTTTTGTAAGTGAAGCTATTGCTGACATCTCAGAACAGAAAAGGGTGGTGCTTGGTTTCTCAGGTCTGTGAATTATTTCTGAAAAGCCTACTGTATTATTGGTGAACAAGTAGTTGTTGCCATGAAGAGATATTAGAGTGTTTCATTGCAGATGGTATAATCTTTAATTTCATTTAAAGACCTTGTATCAAGTGGGCACCTGAGTTATTGAGGAATCATTTTGTAAATTATGTAATTATCTAACCACTATGTTATAAATCTGAAACTAATATAAAACAATACTGAATGTCAACTTTAATTGAAAAATAAATTTTTTAAAAATTTATAAGATCTGAAGCTCTGTGGCTTCTTGCCCATTTTATGACCCACAATTGTGCTGATCTGATAGTGCTCTGTGACTTTGGGGAAGTCATTATTAATTGACACCACCACTGAGATCCTGAGAACACCACCAGTTCTCTTTGGAGGACCTGAAGAGGACTGGAGAATTCACACTGTGCTTTGCCTCTCCAATTTAATTCAAAAACACAATGAAGATGTTCTTAAGGTCTTTCCACTTTAATTGAATTTCCTACAAAGGGACATCTGCTGTCCTCAGTTTTGGTTGGTGCTTCTTATGCCCACTAATCTACTGCCACACTGAGCAGGGTTATTCACCTAACAATTATTAAAGGGATGTCTATGTTCCTGGGGTCAGCTGCCAACAATATTGTGATTATTACTATTTATTGGTTAGATGCCCTCTTTTGCATGCTTTGTGTGCCTATTCTTCTGAACTATTGGAGTTATGTTGACTTGCACTACTAAAATCACTTTCTCTATTTCTAGGTGTGGTGACAATTCCTATCATGAGTAATTCTTTCTCAATTTCTTGAACCTAAGAAATAGATTATTCTACTACAAGGGGCTCAAAACTGCTACAGGTCCATCCCCCTTTTAATAACAGTGCACTTTTATGAAGCATCAGACACTTTATATGTACTTTTTACTTTAATCTTCTTATCATCCTTACATGCATACTTACTGTTAGTTTTCATCATGCAGATAGAAATATTGAACATACAGAGTTTGCTTGTTTGTTTTAAAGTGATCTATCAAATGTTACACAACCAGTAAGTAGGAGAACTAGGGTATAAATTCACATAACAAGCTTTAAAAGCCCAAATGCTTAAACATTGTTCTGCATTGTTCTATCTTTCTTCCCTGCACTGGTTATCATTTGAGTTGTTTCATTCATTATAGCTGTAGTCATGAACACATGGTTGCTTATTTACCAAAAATATGATCTTGCCCTGGCTGGTGTGGATCAGTGGATTGAGTGTGAAACTGCAAACCAAAGGGTCACTGATTTGATTCCCAGTCAGGGCACATGCCTGGGTTGCCGGGTCCCCAGTAGGGGGCATGCAAGAGGCTACCACACATTGACGTTTCTCTACCTCTCTTTCTCCCTCCTTTCACCTCTCTATAAAAACAATGATCCTGAGTGATTAAGATGTATGAGGTCTGTCTGGAAAAAGTCCAGCCATTGTTAATATAATGATAATGGTTTGTGTGACATCCCTGTTACCTGGCAGCCAAGAAGAGTGAACTGGAATGTGCATGTGTGAACAATGATGACTTCACTGTACTAGTGAGTGATGGTGGTAGATGTCATTAAGTGAGCATGTGTACTGTGTGGCCATCACATTCAAAATGACTGACAAAGCAGAGCAATGAATCTGCATCAAATTTTGCGTTACACTTGAGCATTACTCTGCAGAAACTATTCAGATAACTCAGAAGGCTGCAGCTAATGAGCAACTGGTGATTGGCAGCTTCATCATGACAACATGCCCACTCATGTATCATGTCTTGTGCAGAGTTTTTTGGCAAAACATCAAATCACCTAGGTTACTCACATCCCTAGAGCCCAGATTTGGCACCCTGCGAATTCTGGCTTTTCCCCAAACTAAAATCGCTTTGTAAAGGGAAGAGATTTCAGACCATCAGTGAGATTCAGGAAAATACAATGAATAGCTGATGGAAATTGAGTGTACTGTGTGAGATCCCAAGGTACCTACTTTAAAGGGGACTGAGGTGTCATTGTCCCATGTACAATGTTGCTTGTATCTTGTATCTTCAGTAAATATCTATTTTTCATATTACATTGCTGGATACCTTCTGGACAAACATTGTATATTTCTTTTTTTTAAATACATTTTATTGAGTATGCTATTACAGTTGTCCCATTTTTTTCTCCCCTTTATTCCCCTCCATCCTGCACCCCCCTCCCAGCAGCATTCCCCACTTTAGTTCATATCCATGTGTCATACATATAAGTTCTCTGGCTTCTTCATTTCCCATACTATTCTTAACCTCCACTGTCTATTTTGTAGTTACCACTAATACTTCTTATTCCCTGTGTATTTCTAAATCATTTAATTTCTCTTACATACATAATGCCCCAACCCCAGTGCACACACACAAATAACACCAAAATTCAGGCACATAAACTTTGATTCATTTTCCTCTTTACTGGATCACATTGTTCTCTTTTTTATACACAATCATCTTACTAAATTCTTCCAAGGTGACCTAGAAACTATAACATGTAAGCACTTTTAGAAATTAAGATGACCTTTCTGAAAAGGGAACAGTTTCCCTGAAAAATGTGGAATTCCAGAAAAAGAAATACAAAGACTGGAGAGCTGAACAAAATAGTGCTTATCTGAGATCTCTGCGGGTTAATTCCATTTCACTTTGGAAACTAATGACACGATAAACTGTGTTGGATAAACATCCTCCGCATCTCTTGGAGCAGAAGCAGTGCAGAATTTCCCATCTAAAAAGTAATGACAGGCTGTGATAATAACCAGGCAGTAGTATGAAATGTGACAAAAAAAAAAAAAATTAGGCTAAGCCTTAGCCACGCCCCTTGCTAGTCTTGTAATGCTGACCACATAACAACCTATTGAAGATTTGGTGTGGGTTGTTTTTTTTTTTTGTCTTTTTTTGAAAGTATATTTTATTGATTATTCTATTACAGTTTTCCCAATTTTTTTCACCTCTTTATCCTCCTCCTCCCTGAACATCCCCCCACCCTCCAGCATTCTGACCTCACTTAGTTCATGTCCATGGGTTGTCCATGTAAGTTCTTTGGCTTCTCCATTTCCTATACTATTGTTAACTTCCCCCTGTCTATTTTGTGGCTACCTATTATGCTTCTTATTCCCTGTTCCTTTTCCCCAACTCTCCCCCTTCTCCTCCCCACTGATAACCCTCCAATTGATCTCCATTTCTGTGATACTGTTCCTATTCTAGTTGTTTGCTTAGTTTGTTTTTGTTTTTTAGGTTCAGTTGTTGATAGTTGTGAGTTTGTTGTCATTTTACTGTTCATAGTTTTTTTATCTTCTTCTCTTTCTTAGATAAGTCCATTTAACTTATATAATTTCATATAATAAGGGTTTGGTGATGATGAACTCCTTTAACTTGACCTTATCTGGAAGGCACTTTATCTGTCCTTTCATTCTAAATGATAGCTTTGCTGGACAGAGCAATCTTGGATGTAGGTCCTTGCCTTTCATGACTTGGAATACTTCTTTCCAGCCCCTTCTTGCCTGTAAGGTTTCTTTTGAGAAATCAGCTGATAGTTTTATGGGCACTCCTTTGTAGGTAACTCTCTCATTTCCTCTTGCTGCTTTTAAGATTGTCTCCTTATATTTAATCCTGGGTAATATAATTATGATGTATCTTGGTGTGTTCCTTCATGGATCCAATATCTTTGAGACTGTCTGAGCTTCCTGGAAATCTATTTCTTTTGTCAGCTTGAGGAAGTTTTCCTTCATTATTTTTTCAAATAAATTTTCAATTTCTTGCTCTTATTCTTCTACTTCTGGCACCCCCATGATTCAGATGTTGAAGCATTTAAAGTTGCCCCAGTCAACTGTCCCACTTGCTCCTCAGCCTTTCCTTATTTTTTGTGAATTCTTATTTCTTTATTCTGTTCCAGCTGAATGTTTATTTCTTACCTTTTTCCAAATAGTTGATGTGAGTCCCAGTTTCCTTCCCTTCACTGTTGGTTCCCTATGTATTCTTCTTTATTTCACTTTGTATATCCTCCATTTATTCCTTCATTTTGCAACTGAATGCAATAATTTCTGTGAGCATCATGATTACCAGTGTTTTGAACTCTGCTTCTGATAAGTTGTCTATCTCTTCATCACTTAGTTCTTCTCCTGGAGCTTTGATCTCTTCTTTCATTTGGACCATATTTCTTTGTCTTGGTGCACCTGTTATGATTTAATGGGTGGAACCTTAGGTGTTTGCCATGGCAAGGCAACCCTCTTTGCTGCCTTGTGACATTGTCTGTGGGGGAGGGATCAGAGAGGGAACAATGTTGATTGCTTTGATCTCACTGAACTTTCTGTCACTTCCCTCACTTCCCACAAGTGGACTGTGCCCTTTCAGGTGCTGATTCCCCAGTGGGTGGGTTTGTGTATGTTATAGGACCCCATGGGCCTCTCCAATGGGCTTTCCTGTGAGACTTGAAGTTTCTCCCATCTTCACAATCCCCACAGGATTTTACAGCCAAAGGTTTTGAGTCCTTATTTTCCCAAGCTGAAGCCCTAGGTTTTTTGATCTGTCACTCCCCAGTTGTTCCTCCCAGCTTATCTGTGCACCAGTGTCAGAGTGCCTGACCCACTAACCCCTCCCTCCAACACACACAATCCTCTACCTTGCCATATATCCTCTCTGTCTGGCTGCCCACCTCTGCCCTCCTACCAGTCTGAATTCGTGTTTTCTTGTTTCCTTGGTTGTTGGAGTTCCATGCAGTTTGATTTTATGGCAGTTCTGGTTGGTGTTTTTATTACTATTATTATTTAAATTGGTTGTTATCCTTCTTTTGGTTGCATGAGGAAGCGAAGTGTTTCTACCTACACATCTACGTTGACTAGAACACTAAATTGAAGTCTTGGTTTTTATTTCTTCAACACGAGTCTGTTGATAACATGGGAAAGCTGCCTAGCATGGGTGTCTAGCACACAGGAGGCCCTTACTAAGTGTGGAATTTAAGCTTAACATATTAGCAGGCTCACTTAATACTCCAGGAAGTGTTGAGATTTTTTGTAAGATGATTTGTTAAAATGCGGATAAGCTAAGTCTCAGACCCTCAAACTTCCAGGGGTGTAACAGAAGTGAGTTTCAGTCACTATCAAATGAAATAGCAAAAATACAAAATGGGAAGAAAATAAATGATCTGAAGGCTGTCAGAGAAAAAAGTAGTAGTTTCCAAGAAGCATTTTCTTTTTTTTCTAGATCCTGGATTTAGGGGTAGATTATTATTGTTTTTAAATTAACTAAAGTTAGTTTAGTTAACTTTTACAGTTGAACTACTTAAAGTTAAAAGGAGTGAGGATAGATAAAGACTAACAATTATTCAATGATAGGACAGAAAGTGTAAATCATAGTAACTTTTTCAGAATCAAATCCATTGACCCCCTTAGGGACAGTGACTATTATGTGGACAGAGAAGACACTTTAACAGCAATATTTGCTGAATAGAATTTCTGTAACTAAATCAAAAACATTATTTTCATGGGCCATCTACCAGGACAAAGAAATAATTTTGTTATTACAGGCTCAACTTTCCGGAGAGAATTTTGTGAATAGTCTTTGGTCTCCTTAAGGTAAATGTTGATGAATACACTGAGGAATCAACCATCATCTTCAGGGCATGTGTGAGAGCAGATTCAACACCTAGGTGACTATGTCTTTTTCCCCTAAGAAATGGGACTCTCTTCTATGTGTCTGTGTAGTAAAACAATTTTACTTTCTGTCAAGCTGCATAGTATAGTTGGCGGAGCAGAGCCCATCATGTTTGTCTTCCAGCCTTTTGCTTTCTTCCTCTCCCTGGAAGCATTGAGACTCCCTAAAGTAACCCATCAACAGAACCCCCACTGCCAATATTCTGGACTTCCAAAAAAGTTATTTTTGTTATTAGTGGCTTACAATTCACTAGAAGAAAATAAAAGATGATTCTGTGCCTCTGTGGCTATTTAACTTCTTGGGAATTGTTTACGAAATAAAACAAGACTGGAGAACTGCTCTATGACAATGAAAGAAGATCAGGATCAATTATTTTAATTGGCAGGAGAATGCTAACTGGTACTACAACAAATCACTTAAAAGCACTGCCACTTCTCTAGCTGTTTTGCCCGTCTAAATGTCATCATAGATGCTGGATTGTGGGTTGGGTGTCATTGTGCCTTTAGAAAAAAGCAAAGAAAAAAGAACCTAAGATATCTCTGCTAGTATTCATTCATACATTCATTCATTCATGAAATATTAATTGAGTGCACATCTAGACAAAGTCCTGTGCTAGTTGCTATGATGATCAGAGCCAGGACCAGAGTGAGATGAGTGAAGCACTGACCTTAAACACAACATTAAAGAGGAAGCCAAACATACTCAATAATAAAGATAACTGACATGTTAATGTAATAGTCATTTCAAAAATCAAAACTAGCACTGGCCTTATGCCTCACTTGGTTGGATTATCATCCCATAAACCAAAGGATTACAGGTTCAATTCCCAGTCAGAGCACATTCCTGGGTTGCAGGTTTAGTTCCCAGTTGTGGGATGAGAGGCATCTCATTGATGTTTCTTTCACATCAATGTTTGTTTCCTCTCTCTCTCTCCCCGGCTCCCTCCCTCCTTTCTCTTTTCTCTAAAATCAGTATTTCTTTGGGTGAGGATAAAAAAATCAAAACTAATTCAAAAAAGTCTATGAAACAAAATACCAAAATTTCCAGTAAAGACAGACTCGATAACAGTGCTAGGCTCATGCAAAGACAATGCTAGGCTGATATTAAAGAATGATGCAAAAAGAAAAATCTGAAAAGAAAAGGGAAAAATGCCAATCTTGTCTTTATTGAAAATTTTAATATTTTGTTCATCACAGATTTTTTGCACTAATTATTTTTTAAAATGTCACCTTACAATGTTAATGATTCCATGGAGTTTGGGAGGTTTCTCTTTAATTTTTTATTTGGGGCAAGTGCCTCAATTATCTCACAGAGTCCCAGTCTTGATGGGGAAATTAAGATCCTTCTATTCAAGAGTTAATAGTAAATATAAGAGCACTAAGAGCTCCATACAAATTACTGTCTTACAAATGAAAATGATAAAAGCCATGAGAAAAGTTATGGACAAATGCCATAGGAGCTAAGAAGGAAAACTTGCTTCCACAATGGGGGCTAGTAAATGCTTTGGACAGCACTGTGTTTAAATGTGAACTTACTGTGCTCTGGCATGGTAAAGCAGTAATAAAGAGAAAATCCTAGTACAAGGAAAGGTGCTCAACATCATTAATCATCAAGGAAATGCAAATAAAACCACAATGAGATATCACTTCAAAAGCTATCATCAAAAAGACAAGGAATAACAAGTGTTTGTGAGGATGCAGAGAAATTGAAACCCTTATGCACTATTGGTGGAAATGTAAATTGGTACAGCCACTACTGAAAACAGTAAGGAAGTTTCTCAAAATATTAAAAACAGAACTACCATATGATCCAGCAATTCCATTTCTGTGAATTCATACAAAGAAAACAATAATACTAACTCAAAAATATATCTGCACTCCCATGTTCATTGCAGCATTATTTATAATAGTTAAGACAAGGAAACAACCTCAGTGTTCATTAATGGATGAATGGATAAAGAAAATGTGATATATATACCTAATGGAAAATTATTTAGCAATAAAAAGGAAATCTTGCTATTTATTACAACATGGTTGGACCTTGAGGACATTATGCGAAGTGAAATAAGTCAGATACAGAGAGGAAGACAAATACCATATGAAATCTAAGCTATACATGCATGTGGTATCTAAAAAAACATGAACGACAAACTAAGCTAATAGATACAGAGAACAGATTGGTGGCTGCCAAAAGTTGGGAGTAGAGAATAGGGTAAAATGGGTGAAGAGAACCAGAAGGTACAAACTTTCAGTTATAAAATAAGTAAATTCTGGGATGTAGTATACAGCATGGAGATTATACTTAATGATACTATATCATATATTTGAAAGTTGCTATGGGAGTAGGTCTTAAAAGTTGTCATCATAAGAAAAATGTTGTTACTGTATGATGATGGAAGTTAATTATCTATCATTTTGAAGATCCCAGAAATTCAATCCAGCTTTTACATAAAATAAGGAAAGAAAATTCACAATCTATAAATGGATACAGTGTGCCAGGTGTCGATTAAAGTGTGTGTTTATACAGTGCAGAGTGTATCTGGGAGTCTTTCCCATTGCAAAGGAGGAGGCCTTGCAGGGATGGATTCATTTCACAATACCTTTATATAAAAAAGACCCTCTTTCCAGTTCTGTGGATGGAGACAGAAGCTGGTGCATGGAAACAAATGAATAAATCATGCTTGTGAATGGTGAAGGAGATGCCTCCTGCCTATCTTCATTCATCAAGTGAATTCTTGCCTTGAGAATAGGCTTCTGACTCAGCAAGAAGTCTGTCATAGTCAAGGTCTGGGTGAATGTTCACACCAACAACAAAAATCCTAATGTGGAAAACCCAACCATTATAAACCACAATTACACAAACACAGAAGAGAAAGCATGAATTCAGAATTTTCTATAAAGTTATATCCAAGATAGAATCGGGGTTTAACTAGACAGTTTGATTCTGAATCCTATAATTCATTCAGGGTCTACTATCCTGGTTATTTGCTTCTGTTGTTCATTGTTGGTTTTCAGTTTTACAGCTCCTTGTACACAGCCACCACCCTTTATTTACTACTAACTGCCTTCAATTAATCAGGTTCAGAAACAGAAATTTCAGGAGGTTGTTTTGACCAGGTTTCCAGTCTTACATGAGATGAGTTATTTTTGAATCTATACCAACCCAGTCTGAAAGGGCAGATTACTATCAGGGAGAAGGTGCTCCATATGCACAGTGAAAGGAAATGTTAAAAATAGTTAGTAATAATGATCATACACTACATAAAAAGTCTAATCTAGATTATTTGGGGGCAAATAGTGGGATGGTTACCATGAGCAATTACTTTTTAAATTAATAAATGAATAGCACAACTATGAAGATTGTATCTTCCTAAAATTAGCTCACATTCATATAATATTTAATTGAGGGGGTAAAATTAAGCCTCCTGAATATGAAATTTGTGGCATTTGATGCCTCTAAAAGATGTTCATATTCCTTTTCCCGGAGGAGCTATAGTTTTTGTCTTCAACTGAATAGACAGAATACCCATATCATTAAAGCTTTCACCTCACCCAGAGCTCTACTTTCTCAGAAAACCAAAGGACCAAGTGACCAGACCAGAAAAATAAAATATTTTAAGAATGAAAAAGTTGTGACCTTAAGTGTATCAATTTACTTACTTTCAACAGAGAGGTGGGAAATAAGTTTTCAGAGACTCTGAGGATGTGAGCATTAAAAGGGAGTGTGGACATTACCCAGTCCAGTAACTTTTGGACACTTGATAACAGGGACATTCTTGTCCAGGGGACATCTATCTATTCCCTCAGCATATAAAACAAACTGAAGGGAACTTTCTTGACTCACATGGGGAAGGGGCTGGAAACTGCAAATCATGGCTTCTCCTAAACCCAAATGAAGTCAGCTTTAAAAAAAAATCCTTAAAGATAAACCCCAAGGACACAGAAGCCAAGAAAGTTTAGCTGATTTGCTCCAAGTCATACAGATGTTAAGGAATGGGTTTTGGAAATAGCTCCTGACTCCAAGTCCCCAGCTTTTCCTCTTGTGCCCACAGAAAGGACACCAAATGCAAAGGGAGTCATTTATCTTTGTAGTATGCGCATGCTCACAGGTTCATGGGTTTGACTTAATTTGACTAAGGTCAGTGCCCCCTGACCTTTTTCATAACAGGACCCAAACCCAGTGCCTGTGAGGCACACTGTTCTAACAGCCAGAGGCCATTGGCACATGCAATTGAGTGGTTCCAAGTCAGGCCCAGACACTCTCAGGGGTGAGATGAATCTCTCTGCAACCAATAACCCATCACTATTGGAAACAGGCTGGAAAGCTCTAGACTCCACAGCCTGGCTCACTGCTTCTCCAGAGAAAATAAAGAAAGAAAAAGACATTGGCCTGATCATGTCCTAGCTGTACCTACAGTGCCTTTGATGAACTGTTTTCAAGCTCCTGTTCAAGAGCAAGATCTATGCACCCAGGACAGGGCTGTTTACTTAGCATAGTCAGCAGAGCCCTACTATACTAAGGCATGTAGCCACATTATGTGTACTCCACACAATTTTCTCAGCATCTGTTTGGTCAGATCTCTGTTCTAAAGGCTGTGGTGACAATGAAATTAAAAGAGGTCATGAATTAAGTTTCTAATCAATGCTGTCAAAGACAAGCCAACCAGGTGTTACCAGAGCATGGGAAGGCCTCATGGAGGACAGGTACCTGGATTGTCTCTTGAAAAATGTGTCAAGTATCAATAGGCAGAAAAAGGCCATCTAGGGGAAAACAACAGACTGGACAGTGAATTTTCCCCATCAAAGTGGGAAAATTCAAGTCTTGATTAGGGAAAGTTTTGCTTTGTGGTTTTCAGAGGAATAGGGCCCATGAAGATGTGTACTGGAGAGATGAGATGGGCCAGGATTATGGAAGACCTAGAATACAGTAGCAAGAAAACTGAACTTTACCCTCCATTCATTCCTGACTCTCACTGGGTGCTAGGTGTGATGGTAGGTTGGATTTGGGAATGAAAATGTAAAGTTACAGTCTTGAAAGTAGAAGATATGAAAAAAATTGTGTCATGAGTACTATGATTAAAATCTGTATCAAAAATAATAGGTTAGAGATGGGGTGGTCAACTCTATATGAAGCTTAAGAATGCCTCCAGGGATGTGGCAGGAGGGGCAACTGAAGCTTGAGATTTAAGAAAACAAGACTGATAAGCCAGGAACATAATTAGAGCTATGTACCTCACTGGGTTGTGTGGTAAGTTTTGGAGAGAGGGACAACTGGAGATAGAGATCCCAGAGACAATGAGGGCAATGGTAGCAGTGATGGAAAGGAAGACAGTGGATTTGGCTGGTCCAAGTAGCACAACAAATAATGCATTGTGTAGCAATTACTTACAACAAAATTTAATTCACGTAATTAACCCATGAAACTATAGTTTGGTCTATTTTTCTGCCAGATATTTAGGAGTACCACCAAAGACTGATATAATCCAGACATTCTGACTCACAAACTTTTCCCACCCCTTTAATTAGAAATTGTCATTTATCCACTCAATCCTAAATAAATGACTCCTCTTTCTAAATATACCCCTTTTAAACCTATCTCCTGGTATTTTGCTTAAGAACCTTTAACTATCCCTTTACTTTTTGTTTCCAAAATATATAAATATTTCCAAAGAAGATTTATGGGAAATAGGGTAGTAATCTTAAAATATTTGAAAATTTAACCATAAGGCTCAGACACATTTTGTGTGTGTAAATGTAAGAATAAATCCTTTTGCCTCTGACTCCCAAGGGCTTCTATACATAACAACAATAAATCTAAAAAATCTGTCAGCAACCTTCTATGCACCCATCATACATATTATAGCTCAGAGATGAGCGGAGAAAGATACTTTCAAGAAATTAACCCGGAGAGCAGGTCCTTGAAGTAGGAGTGATAGAAGCTTGAAGAAACTGCTAAGAGGATGGACTCAGGAGCAACATTTTTCCTCCTCAGTGTGTGAAAAGGTTCCTGATGATGGGTGATGGGAAGTGTGATCATACAGGCTATATTTGAATCAGTAAATATGATTTATACCTAACATGATGTAATTTACACATAGTGGTCAGTCAATAAATATTTATGAAACTGAATTTCAAGCAGGCAGATTTTAGATGAATATAGAGAAAAACTTTCCAATACTTAGAGCTATTCAATCATAATGACTACAGAAGCAAAAGAGCTCTCTAACCATCTTTTACTCTCCTCCCTTCTCCTCTCCTTCTCCTCTTCCTCCTCCTCCTTCTTCTTTCTCATTAACAGCAACAACAACAATAATATGATTGCAATGATCACTTCATGAAAAAGACCATCTTGAAACTAAAGGAGATACAACACCCCAACTTCCAAGAAAATGACAGTTTGGTAGTGGGGAGGACAGAGACAAAAGACTAGAGAACTAGAGATAACAATAGAAATTAAATTGAGATACAGCAATTTCTGCTCATTTAATGACAAGGGTTCAAAGGAAGAATGATTACATCTGATTGAGAGGATCAGGGGAGAAATGTTTGAGGATAGTTAGGACTTTGAAGGATGGATAGCATTTTAATAAAATGCAGAATAGATAAGCAAAGAGAAATGCAAGCATCGGTTATCTACCATATTTTGGTTGGGGCATAGTGTTGGGGTAGCAGAAAGCTTGTTGGGATCATATGGCAAGGTTTATTAAGGGCTGAAGTGAGGAGTTTGCATTGGATCTGGGTAGATATTTAGGATTTTGTTACAGTAAAATAAGAATATTTGAACTCTTTGAGGGAGACTCAGCTGGCAGCACCAAAAGAGAAAGATTATAGGGAAAAGAGAAACAAGGCAGGAAAACAAGTAGACAATAGTCTTCATGTAAGAGAATGATACCTGAACTAAGGATGAAAACAAAGGGAAGAGATATGAGAGAAATAGTGAGGCATGAGGCAGTCACTAAAATGGCCCTGAGATGCTGAGTCTAGAGAGCTCCAGGTAAGTCACTTCTGCTGGAAATAGAATACAGAAAGAATCATACAAAAAAGAAAAGATTAAAAAAGGGAGAAAATGAAGAATTGCTGCTTTGGAATACATTGAAATATATGCCCACCATTCCTGCTTCTTTTAGATTTCAAACACTTCTGAGTAGAGGCTCTTTTATAACTTGCATGTAGTTTATTACAAATAAAGGTGGCAGTGCTGAACTTACCACAAGGTGTACTATTTTATATGAATGAGTATATATTCAAAGTTATGACTACAATAATCACACAGTGTTCACTTACATTCTGATAAACCTTCCTAAGTGGAAGAAAGGAATGTAGATGTAGCAAATTTATCATAGCCCTGAGCACACCTGTGGGAGCGTATCATTCATTAGAACATAACATGCCACTTATTTCACATGTTGAAAGTAAGAGAACAACAGGCTTAAGAGATTAGAGCCTTTGAATTTCTTTGAATAGTGTCAAAAAGTGTTGAGTGGACAAGTAAGAAACAATGTAATTTTATTTCAGGCCCTAGTCTGCTGGTCAGGCCTAAGGGCACTTTGTGCTCTGTTTGTCCATTTGGCAATTACTTGGAAGTACCTGAACTTCTCCCTCTTTCTTACATATATAAGTGAATGATCCAAGTCTTACAACAACTGACCCTGGCCTGAAATTTGACTTAATGCAGATCCATGTTTAACCAATGGGGGTAAATTATGAATGACAGGAGCATGCTCTTTGCTCCTGTTATTCGTCGTTGTTAGTAGCTATGAGAACATAAAGTTCCTAGAATTTGTAATCCCTTTCCAACTTCCCATGATAAAGGCAGAATCACAATAATTCAGACACTGAATGTTCCAAAATTATTCTAAGTGGTTTTTTTTCATACTAATTCACTTAATGTTCACAAGAACTTTATGAGCTAGGAACTGTGATTATTTCTATGGTACAGAAGAGGAAACTGAGGGGCAGGGAGGTTAAGGAACTTGCATAAAGTCACTTACAAGTAAATGGGGTCAAGTCCAGGCAGTTGGTTCCAGAGGTTGAATTCATGTGCTCTATAGCCTTTGTCAAATCTGAGTTCATGACATTAACATTCTTAGAAGATTCCATATGTCTGTGATGCATAAATTTTTGTGAAGGAAGGCCAGGATCTCTTTCAATAGAGTTAATGTGCTGGATAGAAGGTTAAAATTTCTTTTGGTTTGGTCTCGTTTCCCAGGTAATATTACTATACCCAAATCAAGTCAGTAAGTAGCTGCCCAGCCACCTCCCCTTACTTTTCTTTTAATTTAACCATGGTATCATAGAAAAACAAACTGTGTTTGTTCAGTCTCAAGCAATTGTCCCACATTTCTATCTGCATCCCTTCTGCATTCTGGATTCTAGATGCATAAAGAAGGTGTGCCTTATGAGATATCACCAGCCAAGTTCCAATTCTTTCCATTGAAATATTGACTTTTTGTATCAATATGCATATTACTTCATTGTCCACATGAGATTTTTCTGCATGTGAACCTGAATGTAGAAAATTCAGAAGAAGCCCTTGATTTTCACACACACAAGTACACATAACGTCTTTGTATATACTTTATTATAATTTATGTACTTAATGTCCTTTACTGGAGACTTAGATAAATAGGTTTACATCATACCAATGTAAACAAAATAATTAAAATTGATATGGTATCAATATTTTCTTCCATCCCTTGAGGCCTACTAACAGGTATTTCAACACTCCCCTCCTACTTTTACCCCACCCTCACTAGCAAAAAGTATGTTTTCATTTTCTCATACAGAGTAATTCAACCCTCTCTCTGCCTAGTTTCCCCTTCCATAAATTTCCTGGGCCTAACCTTCCTGTTCACTGTTTATATGAGAAAGAGCTGGCTCACCAAAGTGGGAGGAATTCTGAAGTCAACTGCTGAAATGGTTTTTACCCCATCCTGTTATATTAAGGTGTTCACAACCCAAGTGAGAAACACATCTCTGTGAACAAACATCCTTGTCAACTAGGTGGCAATTGCTAACAGCCCACCTTAAATCTTCTCATAACTCAAGGTGGCCACCTCTTGTCTCACATGCAGAAACTCAGAGTACAGGATTCATCCAGCCTTACATAATATTCCATCCCAGAGGTTACTTGCTTCTTGATGAAGGAGTTGTTTTTACTTTTCCCAAACTCCTGAGACCACTGGATGGAGGGAAAGAGATAGGAAGTGAGGCAAGAGAAGCAGTTGCCTGGGTGGACTCTCAACACCATGGGTGAGAAAGACAGAATGCAGATGGAGGAACGAATGCACAGAGTTTAGGGGGCTCCATTGGAGGTGAATCCCAGAAGGGAACATGGCAGAAAAAAACCTAAAGCATCATTTGCAAAGTTTCATTTGCCTGGGAGCCTTACAAGAAGATATGCTAAGCGAAATAAGCCAGGCAGTGAAAGACAAATACCATAAGATCTCACCTTTAACAGGAACCTAAACAACAAAACAAACAAGCAAAATATAGTCAAAGACACTGAAATAGAGGACAGGCTGACAGTGACCAGAGGGGAGAGGGTAAGGAATTTCAGGGGAGAATTACAGGAACAAGTATAAAGGACACATGGACAAAACTAGCGGGGGTGGAAATGGGAGGGAGGTAGGGAGGGATGGGTGGGTGGGCTGGAATGGGAGTAAAGGACAGAAAAATGTACTTGAACAATGATTAAAATAAAATAAAAAAAGAATATAAAGACTGAGAATCAGGTCCAGTTCTTTTGGATAATCACCTTGTTTTATCCTTTGCTAATGTGCAGCAAGCTGCCCTTTCTCTCTTCTCTCTTCTTTTTTTTTTTTACTTTATTGTCAGAATTTCTAATTAATATTTATTTAACACCAAACATGGGGTAGATGTTTGGAGAACACATGAAGAGGAAAAGACTGGACCCTATCCTAGAAAACTTTTGGGGTCTTTCTCAGAGACACCTGCTGATTCTTCTAGAACCGCGGTGCTGGGTAACCTTAAGGCAGTATAAAATTCATTTAGCTTCTATTCAGGTCCAACCATCTTCAAACTGGGTAATAAATAACATAATAAGAATTAGTGAAATTTCCAATTATGCCAAATTCATGGACTTTGGTACACAATAGGAAGAATGTATTTGTAAAAGTTAAAAAGCCTCGAGAAGGTGTATGCTTACTAAGCCCTATGAGTACTGCCAGCCCCTGGGAGTGTGGGCCATCCGGGCACTGAAGGAGGGTGCCTGGCTGTTATGAAGTCTTCCAGCAACACTTCAGAGTCAGCACCAGTGCCCAGTTTTTCCTCATGGAAACCATTCTGCCATCAAAGAAAAATTCTACTTTCCCCTCATCTAATTATGTGGACATTTACTAAGTTAAATGCACTAAGAGGCTGGCAGCCAATATCTACAAAGGAGAAATTTCAGACTCCTCTGTTTTCTGCTATTCTGTGCTTCCTTGAAAACAGATACTGGGCAATGGAAAATGTGGTAAAAGTTGTAATGTTTTTGCTCAAAGGAAAAACACCTTTCCTTTCCTTTACATTGGCCAACCACACCTGGCAAGGCAAAGAGCAACTGAGTGAAAAGTCACTTGTGCAAAATCCAGCTAAGCTGTCAGTTGAGCTAGCAAGCAGTGACTTGGAAATATATATATATATATATATATATATATATATATATATATATATATATTTCATATATATTTTTCAGTGTTAAAATATTTTAACACTGGAAAATATATATGAAAATATTTTTGGTGTTAGTATATATACATATATATTCAACTTTTTAAAAAATTGACAAAGAAGTATGTCATTCACCTTCAAAGAAATGTTCTCAAGAAAATATCACAAAGTATGCAATTTCATTTTATATTATACTAATGCCTGGAACATAATATAAGAAAGTTAAAAGCAGTCAAAACAATTCTCCATGAAGTAGGAGATATTTGCTCTAAATTTCCAATGTGATGCCAGTACTTGGTGAAGCTGAACAGAAAAGACAGAGGGCATCTAATAAACCCTAGAAGTCTTCTCTCTAATTCAGCCAGAAAGAACTTTACAGCTTTACTTGATCCTGAAACAATGTGTCTCCAGGTGGGAAAAGAAGTCTGATTGTGGGGAGAGGAGGTTATTCTACTCTTAGCTTTTCCACATGGCTTTATTTAAAAATTGTTTACCTATTTTAGAAAAAATTCTCTATTTGAAAAATAGAAATGCAGAAGCTTTCTAACAGCCCCTGTTTTGAGGTTGAGATGAAGAAAGGAGAGCTGTTTCTATCTGCTCTCCATGAGCATGGAAGGACCTCAAAGTCACTGGCCCAGCACACTCACCTCCCTGTCCTAACACTCAGGCCAATGTGAAATGCCCTGGAGTCTGTACATAGCGATAATGAAGGCTGAAAAAGCTTTCCCTAATGTTAAATTCCTCAGTCAACTTCTGGGCCCCTTAAAACTGTGAACAAGACGACCCTTGTTCTGGAAAATCTAACACCTCTTGCCAAAACACACACATATACAAAAACACAACTGTTGGGCAAATAAATCTTTCCAGAGAAAATAGATTCCCTTCCAATTTAGTCAACTGTACTGAACTGGAAAGGGAGAAATGTTATTTTTCCAGTATGAAGGGAAAACAAGATCTCTCTTTGTTTACCCGGTCTAGCCCATTTCAAAAGCAGGCCAGTTTAATTCCTTCATTGTGAAAGTGAGAGAGAGGCAGAGCGAGAAGAGAAGAGAAAGAAAAGAGAAGAGAAAAAAAGAAACTGGTGTTGTTTATCAGAAGACACTTGGTTCCTTTCAGGCTGGAAATTGCACATTGGAGCTCCCCTTTTCCTCTTTGACCTGAGATGCACAAGGCAGAACTAAATTCCCTGCTGCTCAGGAAATGTCAAGAAGTGTTGGAACTTGGAATGACAGAGGGTAGGGACATGGTCTAGTGAGGTGGGATTCTTTGCTATTGACCAGCCTATGCACCACCCAAATCACTGAGCATGAAATACTGAGTTTATGAATTGATCTCCACTTTATTCAAGGCCACACACATATTCTATGATTACTTTTTACCTACATTACCCATAATTTGTGAACCTGAATCATCTCCTAGGAGAGTAAGAAAACAGAGTAATGAAGTGCTAGGCTGAGGAAAGAGATTTAAATGGACAGAGTGCTATGTATTCTCTGGCATGTTTTGAGTTTACTGAAGTAAAGTCTCAAGGAAGTCCCAACCCTGACTGCACTAACTTGAGACAAGATTTCAGCTTTCTAAGCTCCTCAAAATGTAATTAAGCTTCACATACACAGCACGTAGCATATAGTTGTTGCTCTGTAAAATGAAGTGAAATTTCAGGAAGTAATAAATTTGGGAGATTAAACTTTAAAAATACTACTGAAAATGTTCTGACAATATGGATGAACCTTGAAGACAGCATGCTACGTGAAATAAGCCAGTCACAAGAAGACAAATAAACTTTGGGCCCATTTATGTGAGGTATGTAAAGTAGTCAGGCCCTTAGGAATGCAAAGTAGGTGGGAGGAAGACAGCAGTGAGGTAGGAGGGAGCAGATTCCACTTCTCCCTACACACGGGAGAAAAACCTAGCTGATCCACAGAGGAACAGAGCAAACAGCCAACAGTACCCCAGCATATATGAAAATAAGAGACCGAAAATTGTAGCGGACACTGAAAAACTAGATGGTAAGGAGAGTGCTTCAGGACAATAAGGTCCCAGGGACCAGCACGCGAACCAGGGTGGCTGCAGCCCCAGGCCCAGTGTCTTGCGTCAGGTCTGCCACTGAGTCCATGGGAGAGAGCTGGGTCAACTGCTCCCTCCCAGGCCAAACAAGGTTTAAGCAACACTGGGAGAGACATGGTTGCTTGAAATCACAGAGAGGGGAATAAGGACAAAGTGGTAAACACACAGGGGCTGTGAGCACCCTCAGAGTCTGTGGACACCGGCTCAGGAGAGTTGAGAGTCACTCAGTGAGGGGCCCTGACCCTGAGAGTCACCAATCTGGCTGGAGAAATGGGCTGTACAGAGCGGCAGGCTTGAGTAGGAGGAATTTCTCAAAAAGAAAAACTGTTTGGGGAATTCTTCTACAATAGCCACTCCGGCCTCCTCCCCACCCACCTGGGCAGTGATCCTGAGGTTGCAGGGAAGTTTGTGTGGAAGGCCCTGCGCACCTCCGTAGCACTGGGAAGAGTGCACTCCCAAACCCGCCAGACAGAGACAGCCCGGCCGAGAGCAGTGCGCCCACACCCCGGCGCACAGCGGCAACCACAGGGAAAGAGCACTCTGTGGAAGACCTGGATCCCACACCCAGGGTGCTGGGGCGAGGCACCAGGCTAGCTCTGAAGAGACTACACTCAAGACTGTCTGAGTGCATATTAGGAAGGGAGAAAAGCCATAACAATCGCCCCTCAGCCTGCTGCATCCAGCAAGACCAGAAAAACCGTTTTGGCCAGTTTGAAACTGACAAGAGCTTTTTTTGTCCTTTGTTTTGTTTTGATTTTAAAAGCAATCTTTTATTTTTTAATTTTTATTATTTTTTTCTTTCAATTCCTTTTTCCTCTCTTTCCTTCTTTCTTATTTTATTCCTTCTTCCTTGATTTCCAATTTTATCTCTTCTTCCTTCCTTCTTCTGCTTTTTTTTTGTATACCCACAAGTGAGGAAAAAAACCCCTGAAACTCTGAAAAGACCAGAGTTGGACCCAAAGAAGGGGCATCCCAACAGCTGAGACAGTGGGACAAATTTCACTTTGCTATTACAGAGAACCTACAAGTTATTGCATATTTGTATTGTTCTTTCATTATTCTTACATCCTTTATTTTAATAGTATATTTATATTCTTCTTCTTCCTATGTAGTCTTCTTTGCTTGGCTGGTTATATTGTATCATTTGACAGGTTTCCTCTGTTCTCTCTTTCATAGTCTATTGCTAAAATACTGTCCTTCACATCACTTGTGTTACATTAGCACACTACTCAAGGTCCTATACTTCCTATTCTTGTTATCCAGATGACATAGATTCTGTCATATGATTGTTGCTTTAATATTATTATAAATAATAGCTGTTCCATACAATTTTAAATACTTCACAACACCCCTCCCGGATCTTAGCCCACTTCACAGTTTCCTGAATTCTGTTACTGTAGTGGTTAACTCTATTCTCTCACACACTACACCTGTTTACTATCCTATACTCACACCTTACCTCAGAATCTGACCTCCTACAACCTCACTGCTTTCCAGATCCAACTAACAATCCTTCCCTCCCCAAAAACAGTCTTATCTTCTTTCCACCCTTTCTAAAAAGTGGCTAGTTGGGTAGAAAATCATGGTTAACACTATGCATATCTCTTCTCTAGTGGCTGCTACTGTAAATATTATAGAATACTCTTTGGCTGTCTTAACCATTTTGCCTTTCCCCTCCAACTGATCACAAAAAGCAGTAGGTGGAAGCGGTGAACACCAGGATACTCACTGGAAGAGGAAACCCAACAACAAAGGAACCACCAGCAGATAAGAACAGAAGAAGGTGAAGGAGGGAGTGGAATTCACACAAACCTCAATCCAGGAACTATCTGGAAATACAACTAAATACTGGAAAAACTACCCAGTACAAACAACTGAACAAGAGCAAGAGGGAATCCTCAAAACCTTGTAAACATGGAAGAATCAGCTTCAACACAACCTCCCCTCACCAGCACAACAAAATACAAGAAGGGGTGGACAGATGACCCTCAGTTAATCAGCTGGTGGGAAGGACCCACCAAAGAAAGACCCAACAACAATCAAAACACAAAAACAAACACAGAGTGAACTTAAACGACAGCCCAAGACCAACTCAGGAGATCAAGGAGACTGCACCACTGAATCTCACAGGTATTGTACCACAGAAGTTCATACCATAAACCTAGGTAGCCAGAACAGATCAATTTAAGAAGCTGAGGCTAACAAGAAGAGTCTCACAAACAGTGGGAAGACAAAAAAAATCCCCAAATGAAAGGAAAGGAGGAAGTCTCACAAAGCATGCTAAATGAAATAGAGGCAACTCAACTATCAGAAATTGAGTTCAAAGCATTGGTTATCAGGAAGCTCAATGAGCTCACAATGAATTATCAGAAACCACAGGGAAACTACAATGAACTCCCTGCAAACTATATCAGTATGAAAAAGGAAATAGCAACTATAAACAAGGGCCAAGAGGAAATGAAGAATACAATTTCTGAACTGAAGAACACAGTAGAAGGAATCAAAAGCAGGATTGATGAAGCAGAAGATTGGATTAGCAAGCTAGAGGACAAAGGAGGAAAAATCACCCAGAAAGAGCAAGAAAAGGAAAAGAGGCTCAGAAAGAATGAAGCCGGATTAAAAAAAATGCAAGACAATATGAAATGTAATAATATCCATATAATAGGGATACCAGAAGGAGAAGAAGAGCAAGGGATAGAAAACCTACTTGAAAAAGTAATGATGGAAAACTTTCTTATTTGATGAGAGAAAGGTCACACAAATACAGGAAACACAGAGAGTCCGACCAAGAGGAACCCAAAGAGGCCCACTTCAAAACATATCATAATTAAAATGGCAAAATTCCAAGACAAAGAGAGAATCTTAAAGGCACCAAGGGAAAAACAGGAAGTAACATACAAGGGAGCCCCGATAAGGTTAGCAGCTGACTTCTCAATAGAAACACTCCAAGCCAGAAGAGACTGGCAAGAAATATTCCAAGTAATGAGAACCAGAGGACTGCAACCAAGACTACTTTACCCAGCAAGGCTCTCAATCAAGATAGAAGGCCAAATAAGGAGCTTCCCAGACAAAAGAAGTCTAAAACAATACACCTCCACCAAACCAGCTCTGCAAGAGATGCTAAAGGGACTGCTTTAAGGAAAGGAAGGAAAAGAGAGAGAGGGGAACACATGTACATAAATGGCAATGAATAAATACATATCAATAATAACCTTAAACATAAATGGATTAAATGTTCCAATCAAAAGACATAGAATAGCTGAATGGATAAGAAAACATGACCCACACATATGCTGCCTACAAGAGACCCACCTCAGGATAAAAGTCCTGCACAGGATGAAATTGAAGGGCTGGAAACAATTTTTCCAAGCAAATGGACAGGGAGAAAAAAGCCAGGGTAGCAATACTCATTTCAGACAAAGTAGACTTCAAAAAAAAGGGCCATAAAGAGAGACCCAGAAGGTCACTTCATAATACTCAAGGGAAGAATCCACCAAGAAGACTTAAACATTGTAAATATATCTGCACCCAACATAGGAGCACCCAAATACATAAAGAAAATCTTAGAGGACTTTAAGAAAGATATTGACAGCAACACAATTATAGTGGGTGATTTTAACACCCCACTGTCGACAATGGACAGATCTTCCAAACAAAATATCAACAAAGATATCATGGCATTGAACAATACCCTAGATGAAATGGACTTAACTGATATATACATAGCCCTCCATCCCAAAGAAGCTAAATACACATTCTTTTCAAATGTACACAGAACATTTTCAAAGATAGACCACATGATAGGACACAAAACAAGCCTCAACAATTTCAAGAAAATCTAAATCATACCGAGCATTTTTTCCCACCACAGGGGACTGAAACTAGAAACCAACCTCAAGGAAAAAAACCCCAAACACTCAAAATCAGGGAAATTAAATAGCATGCTATTAAACAATGAATGGTCAAGAATGAAATTTGGGAAGAATTCAAAGGTTTCTGGAAACAAATGAAGATGAACTCACAACAACCCAAAACTTATAGGACACAGTGAAGGCAGTCCTGAGAAGGAAGCTCATAGCAATACAGGCATACCTAAAAAAGATAGAAATATTTCAAACAAACAACCTAACCCTACATCTACAAGAACTAGAGGAACAACAACAAAAACAGCCCAGAGCAAGTAGAAGGAAGGAAATAACCAAGATCAGAGCAGAATTAAATGACATAGAGACTAAAAGCACAATTCTAAGGATCAATGATTCCAGGAGCTGGTTCTTTGAAAACATAAACACAATCGACAAGCCTCTAAGCAGACTCATCAAGGAAAAAGGAGAGAAGACCCAAATAAACACAATCAGAAATGAAAGAGGAAAGATTACAACTGATACCACAGAAATACAAAGGGTTGTAAGAAATTAATATGGAGAACTGTATGCCAAGACATTTGAAAACCTAGCTGAAATGGACAAATTTCTAGAAAAATATAATCTTCCAAAACTCAATGAAAAAAAAGCAGAAAGCCTGAACAGACCAATAACAGCAAAAGAAATTGAAGCAGTAATTAAAAAGCTCCCAACACACAAAAGCCCTGAACCAGATGGTTTCACAAGAGAATTTTACAAAGCATTTAAGGAAGAGCTAACCCCTATCCTTCACAGACTATTCCAAAAAATCCAAAATGATGGAAGACTCCCAACCTTTTTTTATGAAGCCAGGATCATCCTAATCCCAAAACTAGATAAAGACACAACAAAGAAAGAAAACTTCAGGCTAATATCGCTGATGAACATAGATGCTAAAATCCTCAACAAAATATTGGCAAACCGCATCCAACAGTACATTATAAAGGTCATCCACCATGACCAAGTGGGATTCATCCCAGGGATGCAAGGATGGTTCAATATTTGCAAATTAGTAAATGTAATACATCACATAAACAAAAGCAAAGACAAAAAACACATAATCATATCAATAGATGTGGAAAAAGAATTTGATAAGGTACAGCACCCATTTATGATAAAAACACTTAGCAATGTGGGAATAGAGGGAACATTCCTCAGCATAATAAAGGCCATATACGAGAGACCTACAGCCAAGATGATACGAAATGGGCAAAAACTAAAATCTTTTCCACTAAGAATCAGGGACAAGACAAGGTTGTCCACTTTCACCACTTTTATTCAATATAGTATTGGAAGTTTTAGCCACAGCAATCAGACAAGAAAAGGAAATAAAAAGCATCCAAATTGGAAAGGAGGAAACAAAACTGTCATTGTTTACAGATGACATGAAAGTATACATAGAAAATCTCATAGGCTCAGGCAAAACACTAGTTGACCTAATAAATGAATTTGGCAAAACAGCAGGATACAAAGTCAATATCCAGAAATCAAAGGCATTTCTGTACACCAGCAATGAAACAGCAGAAGAAGAAATAAAGGAAAAAATCCCATTTGAAATAGCAAAAGGAAAAATAAAATACCTAGGAATAAACCTAACCAAAGAGGTAAAAGACCTGTATTCAGAAAACTATATACCACTGAGGAAAGAAATCAAGGAAGATACAAACAAATGGAAATATATACTATGCTCATGGATTGGGAGAATTAATATCATTAAAATGTTCATACTACCCAAAGCAATTTACACATTCAATGCAATACCTATTAAAGTACCAATGGCTTATTTCACAGACATAGAACAAACACTTCAAAAATTTATATGGAACCATAAACAACCCCGAATATCTACTGCAATTTTGAGAAAGAAGAGTAAAGTAGGAGGGATCACAATACCTGACACTAAACTATATTACAAGTCCACTGTAATCAAAACAGCCTAGTACTTGCATAAAAATAGGCAAATGGACCAATGGAACAGAACAGAGAGCCCAGAAATAAACCCAAGTCTCTACAGTCAATTGATATTTGACAAAGGAGGCAGCAACACAAAATGGAGTAAAAATAGCCTCTTCAACAAATGGTGTTGGGAGAACTGGACAGCTACACGCAAAAAAATGAAACTAGAACACCAACTTACACCTTACACAAAAATAAATTCAAGGTGGATAGAAGACTTAAATATAAACTGTGACACCATTAAAGTATTAGAGGAGAACATAGGTAGGAAAATCTCAGATATTTCATGCAGAAACTTTTTACTGACATGTGCCCTAGAGCAAGGGACATAAAGGAAAGAATAAACAAATGGGGCCTCATCAAAATACAAAGCTTCTGCATAGCTAAAGAAAACAGTATCAAAATAAAAAGAGAACCAACTGTATGGGAAAACATATTTGCCAATGATACCTCAGACAAGAGTTTCATCTCCAAAATATATAAAGAACTTACACGACTCCACTCTAAGAAGACAAACAACCCAATGAAAAAATGGGCAAAGGACTTGAACAGACACTTCTCCAAGGAGGACATTCAGAGGATCCAGAGACACAAGAAATGATGTTCAATATCACTAGCTATCAGAGAGATGCAAATTAAAACCACAATGAAATACCACTTCATACCAGTAAGAATGGCCATCATAAACAAAGCAACAAACAAGTGTTGGAGAGGTTGTGGAGAAAAGGGGACCCTAGTGCACTGTTGATGGGATTGCAGACTGGTACAACCACTGTGGAAAACAGTATGGAACTTCCTCAGAAAACTAAAAACGGATCTGCCTTTTGACCCAGCAATTCCACTGCTAGGATTATATCCTAAGAACCCTGAAACACCAATCCAAAAGAACCTATGCACCCCAATGTTCACAGCAGCACAATTTACAATAGCCAAGTGTTGGAAGCAACCTAGATGCCCATCAGTAAATGAATGGATCAGAAAACTATGGTTCATTTACACAATAGAATTCTATGCAGCAGAAAGAAAGGAGATCCTACCCTTTGCAACAGCATGGATGGAACTGGAAAGCATTATGCTGAGCATAATAAGCCAGGAGGTGAAAGACAAATAACATATGATCTCACCTTTAACAGGAACCTAAACAACAAAACAAACAAACAAGCAAAATATAACCAAAGACACTGAAATATATAACAGGCTGACAGTGACCAAAGAGGAGAGGGGAGGGAATTTCAGGGGAAAAGGGGGAGGGTTTACAGAAACAAAGTTAAAGGACACATGGATGAAAACTAGAGGGGGGAGGAAATGGGAGGTAGGGGGGGAGGACTGGGGAGGTGGGCTGGGATGGGAGTAAAAGACAGAAAGAATAATAATAAAATAATAAAAAGACAAAGTTTGCAAAGAAATGCAAAGTAAAGCAGTGGTTTCCAGGGTCTGGGGGAAAGGGTAAAAGATGCTTTGTTTAATGTATATAGAGTTTCAGATTACCAAGATGAAAAAGCTTTAGGTATCTGGCTTGTAAGATGGTAAATTTCATCTTATATGTCTTCACTGCTATAAAAGAAATCTTCTCTACATAATTACTTTAAACACTAGAGAATAATAGACTTAAAATGGATCTGAGAGAAATCCTCTGGTCACCATCTCACCCAGAGCAGGATATTCCATTAGCTACTGCAGAAAAAAGGAATAATTTTATATACTTTCCTTTGTTTCAAGTATTGTTGATACTTGTCTTACCCAATTTGTGGTTACCATAAGCTTATATGATATGTGTTTCTTCTCTATCTCATTCCAAACCAATTCCAAACACAAGAAATGTCCTGCTCCATTGCATTTGAATGTGAGTGAACCCCAAATGGAAAAATTTGCCTCTTTGCCTCCCACTTGTTCAATGGATGGTGTGGTTTGGATCTTCTAAGGTCTGGGAGGGCATAAGATGTTTCAGAATTAATATTCTGAACCCTGAGGAGAAGAGTTGGAAAACCTGCAGTCCCCTCGAGGTACAGCTACAACAACTCCATGGACTCCTGGTTCAAGGCATCTTTCCAAAGCCCCATTCAGCGTGGTTCCAGAGACTACAGAGAAAGAAGGGAGTGTTTGCAAAGACCTGTTTCCAGAAGCACTGAAGTTCTAATGACTGGTCCAGAGAAACCTCCATTTCTAATGACTGAGGTAGGGGAAAAAATGCCAAGTTTTTTCTTAGACAAACTCTAATAATCTGAGAGTGATACAAAGAAGCTGTTGGTTTTAAAGAAAATGTTTAAATAATGCTGAATATAAAATATTGATTCTAGAGCTGTTCAGTGTATCAATAGTAGTAGCCACTAGCCACATATGGTAATTAAGCACTTAAAATGTGGCTCCTTTGAAGTATAAAATACACACCATATTTTGAAAATAATACCAAATGAATGTAAAATAGCTTATTAATAACTATAATATTGGTCACATGTTGAAATTATATTTTGTATATACTGGTTTAAATAATATATATTATTAAAATCAATGTGACCAATTACTTTTAACTTTCTTATTGTGGCTACTAAAAATTTAAATGACACACGGAGTCCCACAAAAGCAAGGCCTGCTTGAGTGTGGTTTGTGGGGTAATAATATGAATGTAATAATTTATAGTTTTAATTTGAACATTATGCTTGGTATTGTTATGTTACAGAATTGCATGCTTATGACTTTATAATAAAAGATTTTGTAATAATAAAGGGGAGTTATTTGTGCTGGACCCTGTATATGGCTTACATTCTATTCCTATTGGACAGTACTGATATAGACTATTCTGTGAAATTTAGAATGAATAAGGATGAAGGTAAGGGTCTACAGTGGTATGGTATAATAATAATAAGTAGCTTTTATGACACATCTACTTTATATCTGATACTTAATCTATAAAATTTTATTTCATTCCTAATAACATTCCAGGTAGGTAATTATTAATAGTCTCATTTATTGAAAGGCTAAACATCTTTCCCAAAATTGCACAGTTTGCTAGTGGTAGAGCCAGTATTTAAATTCAGCTATTCTGGCACCAAAATACTTGAGTGTTCAGATCTCTTAAACATTCTTTACTTCACTTGAAAAACAATGCCCAAGAATGTTGACATTAGGTGACTTGGAGAAAGTAGAAATGTCTTCCCACTCAGTTGCTAACTATAGCTTAAGAGTTTTGATGGTCTGAAAAATCAGTGTTATCTATTTATTCTTTTATCATTGAGAAAGTCTTAATAGAAAACGTTAGTCCTTATATTATAAAAACTAACATAATTTAAGTTGAAGGAAATTATAAACTGAGTCAATGTTTCCTAAATACAGAAGAAAAAAACTTATTTGATGGAGGAGACATTAATATTAAGTACCTACTGTATGCATTAGAGTGTCCCATAGTTTATTATTCTTGACAGGTGCAAGATGAAAAACATAATCTTTATCTCCACACCAGCTCCTCCTCCTCCTCCTCCTTGGGCTCTGTCACCAGAATCTATCCAGTTAGTCAGGCCAGAAATCTCATTTCCTCTACTCCTTTCATTGTTTTACCCTCCTTTCAATCCAACCACTTTATAGGACACAAATTTACTTACTTTGCCTGAATAGTACAGGCCATGCTTCCCAATAGCCGTGCCGGTTCTTACTCTCATCATTAGAGCATAGTCTGATATCCTGCTAACATGGGGCATAATTCAGCCTTCTAATTTTTTCCCATCAAATAGGTTTGTAATTATAGCTCAATGTTGTGTTAATTGGCTGCATTACTTATGATTTATTAGCTTTTTGAGTTTATTGCTCTGTAAATTTCATATTGATATGTTTTACCCATTTTTCTATTGAGGTTACGGTCTTTTTCTTGTTGATTTGTTTGATTTATGTTTTGCTTGATTTGTATCATCTATAGTCTAGATAAAAATCCCCTGTTCATTTGAAACATTGTAAAGGCTCTTCTCCCATTTTGAAACATGTTTTTAACTTTATTCATGTGCCCTTTGTATAACAGAAACTTTTAGCTTTGAGGTACTCAAAAACAATTTTATATCATATGGTTTTTGAAGAGTTTTTTTTTAAGATTTTATTTATTTATTTTTAGAGAGGGGAGGGGAAGGGGAGAGAGAGAGAGATCAATATGTGGTTGCCTCTCACATGGCCCCTACTGGGGATCTTGCCCGCAACCCAGACATGTGCCCTGACTGGTAATCGAACAGATGACCCTTTGGTTTGCAGCCCACACTCAATCTACTGAGCTATCCCAGCTAGGGTGTTTTTTGAAAATTCTGCTTAAGAAATACTCTACTGCTACAACATCAGACAAATTTAGAGTAAATTTATCATGGATCTTAAATTTCTAACTAGAATTTTGTGGGATTAAACTGTATTTACTAGATAAATGTGGGGAGAGTTGATATCTTTAGAACATTAAGTTTCCTCACCCAAGAACTAGGAGTGTCTCAGTCCTCAGATTTTTTCTTTGTCCTTTATTAGAATATTTAAATTTCATCAAGAAGATCTTAAGTATTCTTGGTTAAGTTAATTACCAGACATTTTCTTATTTATTATTGCTATGCAAGCGGCATCTTGCTTTTTAATAACATTTCTAGTTGTATGCTGCTGGAAATGCTCTTACAATTTGATTATATATACACACCAAGTTCTTATAGCTTACCTATTGATTCTATTCTTTATTCTGAGTAGATAAATATATTACCTGGAAAAAATGAGTTTCTTTTTTTTTCAATCTTCTTATTTCTCTTTCCTTCAGCATTTCCCAGGATTTCCAGTATTATAGTATTGGTTGTAATATTGTGGTTTCTGACAGTGAGAATATTTATCTTGTTTCCAGTCTTAACAGGAATGCACTTAAAATTTCTCCATTAAGTATAATATTTGCTGAGGGTTTTAAAATATAATCATCATCCATTTAAGGGAATTGAAGAAATCTTTTTTTACTCAGCTAGTTAAGAGATTTTATCATAAATAAATAATCTGTCAAATACTTTTTCTACAACAACTAAAGTTATAATTTGAGATGTTTAAAGAATTTAACCTACTGATGTTCTGAATTCTGTTGTCAAAATCCTTCATGATGAATCATTCATTAATCAAATTATATTACTTTAAAACATATCATTGGGTTCAATTACCTAATATTTTAAAAGATTTTTTCAAGGATCCCAGATGGCAGCAGAGTAGGAGGAAGCTACACTAACCTCCTTCCAGGACCAAAATGGAATTGCAAGTAACATAGAAAAATCATCCTGAATAACCAACTTAACACTAGCTTGAGAGAGGCCTTATAACCAAGAATTTATGGAAGAAACCACATCACCACATCAAGACTGATAGGACACATAAAGGTGGGAGGGGGGGGCTGGGCTACCATGAGCTGCAGCTGAAGTCCTGGAAGGATATTTTAGCAGCTGGGGGGCTTCTCCCTGAGAAGTGTGGGGTGTAAACCAGAAACTGATCTCCTTAAACTAGAGCATCAGAACCAGGACAGGAGCTCAAATAACATCTGGCTATGAAAGCAACTGGGTTTTTCTCCACAAGTGAGAGACACTAGAGTTGCAGAGAGCCTCTTAAAGGGCCAAAACACAAAATTTCATTTGCAGCCACTTACCCTGCACTCTGGCAGAGGGAGTGAAGAGCAGACTAGAGCCACGAGAAAAGAGTCTAGTGTTGGTGGCTCTGGAGAGAGAGCTGAAGGGTCAACCACCAGGATCCCTGTGCTCAGTCATTCCCCATACTAAAAAAGCCATCTTTCTGAGGCAGAGCACTTTCCTTCATGAGGCATCAGCCTAGGGAGGAGCAACAGCCCCGCCCACAGGAATCCTTCTCATCCAGCTCTCTGTAGCTTAACCTGGCTACTACTGAGCATTACAGCAGGAGATTCTTTTACTGATTAAGCAAAACTGAAAGAAAAGGCAGATCTCTGGGAGCTTTGAAATTTTAGCTGACCCTCCTCCAGATCCAGTGCTAGTGAAGGCCAGCCATGCTGTGCAGCTTGGTTCCTTCTGCATATACCCAACCCCAGCAGAGTGAACCACAAGCTGTGGATTATTGTTACCTCCAAATAGGTTGCTGAGGGCCAGTCATAGGCAACACCTGATGTAGGATGACAAGCCTTTGAATATCTACCTCATACATAGAAACAACCACAAAGAGGCAGCCAAAATGGGAAGACAAGAAACAGGCCCCAAATGAAAGAAGAAGAGAATTCTCCAATAGAAAAACTAAACGAAATGGTGGCAAGGAATTTATCAGATAAAGAGTTTAGAGTAATGATAATCAGTATGCTCAACAACATTAAAAGAGACATAGAAACCATAAAAAAAGAACAGTCAGGAATAAAGAATGCAATATCTGAAATAAACAATATACTAGAGAATGAACAGTAGGTAAGATGAAGCAGAGGATCAAATCAGTGATTTGGAAGACAAGGTAGAAAAAACATGCAAGCAGAGCAGAAAAAAAGGAAAAAGAATTTTAAAAATTGAGAAGAGTTTAAGAAACGCATTTGGGACAACAAGAAGTGTAAAATATCCATATAATGGGAATACCAGAAAGAGAAGAGTATGAGCAAGAGATTCAGAACCTATTTGAAGAAATAATGACCAAAAAATTTCCCTAAGTAGTGAAGGAAAACAAACAAACAAACATAAGTCCAGGAAGTGCAGAGTGTCTCCCTAAATATAGACCCAAAGAGTCCCTCACCATTACACATAATTAAACGGGAAAAAGCTTAAAGACAAGAAGACAATCTTAAAAGCTGCAAGAGAAAAGCAGTTAGTTAACTACAAGGGAGCTCCCATTAGACTATCATCTGATTTCCCAACAAAAAACATTTCAGGTCAGGAAGGATTGGCGTGAAACATTCAAGTTGAGGAAAAACAAGGACCTACAACCAAGGCTACTTTACCCAGCAAGGTTATCATAAAAATTAAAGGAGAAATAAGGAGCTTCTCAGACAAGAAAACAATTAAAGGGGTTTTTTAACACCAAACCAGTACTGCAACAAAAAATTTTTTAAAAGGCTTGCTTTAAGAAGAAGAATGAATGAATTGTCAGGGCAGGGCTTACCATGTGAGCCAGGTTGATGGAGATTCAAATATGGTGCCACCACACTGCATCTGTGTGAGGGAGAGCTTGGAAAAGGTACAATGTCACTGTCTGTAGTTCTCTCTGAAAGAAAACTGTCTCTCAGTTCTTGCCCTGATGTCAGACACTTCAGTTCCTCCCTGTATGCCACTGGTGCACTTCAAGCTCTTGCTCCGGTACTAGAGCCCAGAGGGGGTGAGTCTCATCTATCCAATATTGAAAATGGTGTCTTGTGTGTTACTTCTATAAAGTCAACTCTGCAAAATAAAGTCAACATCACCCTGGATGAAGAAATTTCAACTTGGAAAATAGTTGAAGTATGCCAGGCAACTCATGAAGATAATTTTGGAGATTTAACCTTTGAACTAAATCTGTGGAATGTTTACTTTACAGTTGACGAAGTTTTCTACAAAGTTGTAAGAGTGACTGTCATTGATGAAGACTACCCACCAAATTGTGTTACATACAAAATAATTAGTGGAGACATTCAAGTTATACAGATATTCACCCTCTCTCCGGATGACTGAGCTCCTCACAAAGCCAGACTATGAGACTGTGAAGCAGTATAACCTCACAGTGGAAGGCATGGACTGTGACAGATTTCACTCTTCCACAGTGTGACTATGACCACTGTTGACAAGGAAGATGAGAATGATATAGCACCTGTTTGCATACCCTCTCTATATAAGGCAGTCATTTTTGACAGTGTTTTTGCTGGGACAAATGTCAATGGCTTCAAACTAAACTGCCACAACAGAGATTCACAAGATTTTGAAATACATTTTGAGATAGTTTCTGGAAATGAGAACCATCATTTTGGATTTGACCCATCTCAAGGTTCAACTACTCCAAAATTAATTGTGAAAAGTCCTTTTAACTTTGAATCTGGAGCTGAATTGCAGTGGCAATATCATCTTGTGGTGCACGTAACTGATGACAACCTGAAATACAGCAAAGCCACAAAGCCCAGGACAGGGACTGCTATTATAGATATTTATGTGACCAGGGCCAATGTGCTACCTCCATCAACTACCAATCCTGAACAAAGAAAAGGTCTGACCATTGTGTACACAGCTATCAACACATACACATCCAGTGACTGGCACATTCCTTTCATCTTCATTCTGATGGCAGTTTTCTTTGCTGGGTTGTTTTCCTGGGTATGTTTCTTGCTTTGGAGATATGAAAACACTGTGGAATGCTGTCATAAAATGGCCAAGGAAGTCTCTGAGCCCAAACCCAAGGGAATAAATTATGTTGCAGGAGGTAGAAATCAAACAGAAAAGATTGTCATGGAAAACAGAAATAAAAAACTAGAGATATTAACAGACACTGTTGTGTATGAGACCATATTTGATGGAAAAGCTATTGATCCAGTCTCTGGGAATGAGTATAACAGCAAAAGAGGTGCAAGAAAGTGGAAGAAGCCCCCCAGACACCAGGGGTTGTCCTTGGTAAACCTGTACTTCCTCCCAGAGTCCCACCCTTCTGAGGAGTCTACATCCTTACAAATTCCCATGCAGGAGTAGCATTTCCTGGTGTTTCTGTATTATTGCTTTTGTGTGTATGTATGTTACTCTCATTGCAATTTTTTTCTTGGCTATCTAAAATTAAATTGTATATGTGAAGGCTAGCTGCTTTGTTTATAGCTTTCTGTAATCTTCCAGTTCAAGGTGTCTGAGTGAGGGCAGCAGGATTGATCAAACCTCAGTCTCTAAATATGCTTTGCTAAAAACTGGAGACTAAATTGATATGTGTTCACTGTCTGACTTTGTACAGTGGAAGGTGTGCTTGTTATGACTGAAGACTTTGTTTTGCTCACTCCTATAGCCCCAGCACATGCTCGGCACAGAGTGGGGACTCCATACATATTTGATAAATAAATGAATTTGAATACATAGAAGAAGAAGAAGGAGGAGGAGGAGAAGAAGAAGGAGGAGGAGGAGGAGAGGAAGAAGGAGAAGGAGGAGAGGAAGAAGGAGAAGGAGAAGGGAAAGACAAAAGCAGAGGAAAATAGTCTAACAATAAAATGGTACTAAATATTTACCTATCAATAATCGTCTTAAATGTAAATGGCTAAAAAGCTCCAACCAAAAGACATAAGGTAGCTCAATGTATAAGAAAATAAGACCCATACAGATACTGCTTCCAGGAGACCTATCTTGGATCAAAAGACCCACAGACTAAAAGTAAATGAAAGAAAAAGATATTTTATGCAAATGGAAAGGAAACAAAAGCCGAGTTACCAGTACTTTCATCTGACAAAATAGACTATTTCTCTCTCTCTCTTTTTTATTGTTGTCAAAATACAATTGTCTCAGTTTATCTCCCACCACTCCCACCCACCCCAGCTATCCTCTTCTCCTACCCTCGATCCTGCCCCATTTGGTTTTGTCCATATGTCCTTTGTATATGTTCCTTGATGGCCCTTCCCTCTTTTCCTCCTGTTATCCCCTCTCACTTCCCCTCTGGTTATTGTCAGGTGGTTCTTAATTTCAATGTCTCTGGTTGTATTTTGCTTGCCTGTTTGTTTTGTTAATTTGGTTCCACTTATAGGTGACATCATACGGTACTTGTCTTTCACCACCTACATTATTTCACTTAGCACAATGCTCTCCAGATTCATCCATGCTGTTGTGAAGCATAGGAACTCCTTTCTTTCTGCATAGTATTCCATTGTGTAAATGTACCATAGTTTTTTGATCCACTCATTTACTGGTGCACAGTTAAGTGGCTTCCAAAACTTGGCTATTGTAAATTGTGTGTTGCTATGAACATTGGGGTACATAGGTTCTTTTGAATTGGTGTTTCAGGATTCTTAGGGCATAATCCCAGCAGTGGAATTTCCCAGTCAAATGACAACTCCACTTTTAGTTTTTTGAGGAAATTCCGTACTGTTTTCTATAGTTGCTGCACCAGTCTGCATTCCCACCAACAGTGTACTAGGGTTCCCTTTTCTCCACAACCTCACCAGCACTTGTTTGTTAATTTGTTCATGATGGCTATTCTGACCAGTGTGAAGTGGTATCTCATTGTGGTTTTAACTTGCATCTCAGGTCCTTTGCCCATTTTTAATTGGATTGTCTTCCTAGAGTGGAGTCATGTGAGTCTTTATATATTTTGGAGATCAAAACCCTTGTCCGAGTAAATTGTCCCATACGATTAGTTCCCTATTCATTTTGCTGGTGTTTTCTTTAGCTGTGCAGAAGTTTTTTATTTTGATGAAGTCCCATTTGTTTATCCTTTCCTTTATGTCCCTTGCACTAGGGGACGTATTGGTGAAAATATTGCTCCATGGAATATCTGAAGTTTTTATCCTTATATTTTCCTCTAGGACTTTTATGGTATCATGACTTATATTTAACTCTTTCATCTATCTTGAGTTTATTCTTGTATATGGTGTAAATTGGTGGTCGAGTTTCATTTTCTTGTATGTAGCTGTCCAGATCTCCAACACCACTTCTTTAAGAGGTTATTTTAACTCCATTGTATACTTCTGGACTTTCCATCAAATATTTTCATCAAATGTTAATTGACCATAGAGACTTGGGTTTATTTCTGGGCTCTCTATTCTGTCTCATTGATCTATGTGTCTGTTCTTATGCCAGTGCCAGACTGTTTTGATTACTGTGGCTTGGTATTATAGTTTGATACCAGGTATTGTGATCCCTCCTACTTTCTTCTTCTTCTCAAAATTTCTTTGGTTATTCAGGGTCATTTACATTTCCATATAAATTTTTGAAATGTTTGTTCTATATCTGTGAAAAATGTCATTAGTACTTTAATAAGGATTGCATTGAATATATAAATTTTGGGGGATAGCAAAGACACTTTGATGATGTTAATTTTTCCAGTCCATGAACACGGTATATGTTTCCATTTATTTGTATCTTCCTTAATTTATTTCTTCAATATGGTGTAGTTTTCTGAATACAGGTCTTTCATCTTCTTGGTTTGGTTTATTCCCAGGTACATTTTTTTTCTTGTTGCTATATCAAATGGGATTCTTTTTCCTGATTTCTGTTTCTGATATTTCATTGTTGGTGTACAACAATGACTTCAATTTCTGAACGTTGAATTTGTATCCCACTGTTTTGCCAAATTCACTTGTATTCTGAGTAGTTTTTTGGTGGAGTCTATAGAATTTTCCATGTGCACTATCATGTCGTCTGCAAACAATGACAGTTTTACTTCCTCCTTTCTGATTTAGATGCCTTTTATTTCTTTTTCTTGTCTGATTGCTTTGGCTAGGATGTCTAATACTATGTTGAGTAGAAGTGGTGAAAGTGGACATCCTTGTTTTTTTCCTGATGTTAATGGGAAAGCTTTTAGGTTTTACCCATTGAGTACGATGTTGGCTGTAGGTTTCTCATACATGGCTTTTATTATGTTAAGGTATACTCCCTCAGCTCCCACTTTGCTGGGTGTTTTTATCATAAATGGGTGTGCTACCTTATCAAATGCTTTTTCTGTATCTATTGATAATATCATATGACTTTTTTCTTTATTTATGTTTATGTGATGTATTACATTTATTCATTTGCAAATATTGTGCTATCCTTGCATCTTTGAAATGAATCCCACTTGATCATGGTATATGTACTGCTGGTTGCAGTTTGCCAGTATTTTGTGGAGGATTTTAGTGTTTTAAGTTTATCAGTGATATTGGCCCATAGTTTTCTTTCTTTGTTGTATCTTTATCTGATTTTCAGATTAGGATAATGATGGTTTCATAAAAAAAGTTTAGGTGTCTTCCCTCTTCTCATATTTTTTGGAATAATCTTTGAAGGATAGGAGTTAGCTCTTCTTTAAATGTTTTGTATAATTGTCCTCTGAAACATTCCTCTCTAGGGATTCTGTATGCTGGGAGGTTTTTGGATTATTGTGTCCATTATGCCAGCTGTTATCATTCTATTCAGGCTTTCTGCTTCTTCTTTATTCAGTTTTGGAAGATTATATTTTTCTAGAAATTTGTTCATTTTACCCAAGTTTTCAAATTTCTTAGCATATAGTTGTTTGTAGTAATTTCTTACAGTACTTCGTATTTCTGTTGTATCAGTTGTAATCTCTCCTCTTTCATTTCTTATTTTGTTCATTTGGGTCCTCTCTCTTTTTTTCATTATAAGTCTCCTTAAAGGATGGTCAATTTTGTTTATCTTTTCAAAGAATCAACTCCTAGCTTTATGATCTTTTGAATTGTTCTCTTAGGTTTGGTGTTGTTTTCTTCTGCTCTAATCTTGCTTATTTCCTTCCTTCTACTCAATCTGGGCTTTGTTTGTTGTTGTTTCCCCAGTTCTTGTTGGCATAGGGTTAGGTTGTTTGTTTGAAATGTTTCTATTTTTTTTAGGTAGGCTTGTATCACTATGAACTTCCTTCTCATGACTGCTGTTGCTGTGTACCTTAAGTTTTGGGCTGTTGTGAGTTAATTATAATTTGTTTCCAGAAACTTGTTGATTTCTCCTTTGATCTTGTTCTTAACCCATTCACTGTTTAATATGCAATTCAATCTTCATGAATTTGGGTGTTTTTGTTTTTTTTCCTTGAGGTTAGTTTCTAATTTCAGGCCCTTGTGGTGGGAGAAAATGCTTGATATAATTTAAATTTTCTTGAATTTGTTGAGGCTTGTTTTGGTCTTACCATATGATCTATATTTGAAATAGTTGCATGTGTACTTTGCTCCTTTGGGATTAAAGGATCTATACATATCAGTTAAGTCCATTTGATTTAGGGCATTATTAAATACCACTATATCCTTGTTGATAGTTTGCTTGGGAGATCTAACTATTGTTGACAGTGTGGTGTTAAAATTCCCTAGTATAAGTGTGCTGCTGTCTATATCTTTCCTGAAGTCCTCCAAGATTTTCCTCATATTTTTGCATGCTCCTATGTTGGGTCCATATATTTTTGTAATGTTTATGTCTTCTTGGAGGATTCTTCCCTTGAGTATTATGAAGTGTCCTTCTGTATCTCTTTTTATGGCCCTTGTTTTGAAGTCTATTTTGTCTGATATTAGTATTGCTACCCCATTTTTTCCCTGTCTACTTGCTAGAAATAGTTTTCTCCAACTCTTCTCTTTCAGTCTATGTAGGTGTTTTGTTTTGTTTTGTTTTGTTTATCTGAGGTACATCTCTGGTAGGCAGCATATGTGCAGGTCTTGTTTTCTTAGCCATTCAGCTACCCTATGTCTTTGAATGAAGCACTTAATGCATTTATGATTAAGGTTATTATTGACAGGCCCTCATTCATTGCCATTTTACTCTTTTCATAGCTCTGTTCCTCTCTCTCAGTCTTTCTCTTCCTTTTCTTAAATCAGCCCCTTTAGCATATCTTGCAGTACTGGTTTGTGGTGTATTCTTTGAGCCTTCTTTTGTCTGGGAAACTCATTATTTTGCCTTCCATTTTAATTGTAAGACTTGCTGAGTAGAGTAGTTTCAGTTGCAGTCCTTTGCTTTTCGTTACTTGGAATATTTCTTGCCATTCCCTTCTGGCTTATAGTGTTTCTGTTGAGAAGTCAGCTTCTAGCCTTATCAGGGCTTCCTTGTATGTTACTTAGTATTTCTCCCTTACTGCCTTTAAGGTTCTCTGTTTTTCTTTGAATTTTGCTCTTTTAATTTTGATGTGTCTTGAAGTGGGCCTCTTTGGATTCCTCGTGATTGGGACCCGGTGTGCTTCCTGAATTTGTGTGACTTTTTCTCTCAGCAAATTAGGAAACTTTTCCATCATTACTTTTTCAAACAGGTTTTCTATCCCTTGCTCCTCTTCTTCTGATATCCATGTTATATGGATATTATTGTGTTTCATGTTGTCCTCTGCTTATCTAGACTGTTTTTGATACCTACTATTGTGTTCTTCATTTGAGAAATTGTATTCTTCATTTCCTCTTGGCTCTCATGGATAGCTTCTATTTCCTTTTTCATGTTGAAATAGATTGCAGTAAGTTCCTCATAGTTTCCCTGTAGTTATTGGTTATTCTCAGTGAGCTCATGGTGCTTCCTTATAACCATTGTTTTGGACTCAATATCTGGTAGTTGACTTGCCTCTATTTCATTTAGCATTCTTTGTGAAGATTGCTCCTTTACAATTATTTGAGGGTTGTTTGTTTGTTTTCCCATTATTTTTGAGATTCTTCTTTGCCTCTGCTTCTTAAATTGATCTGTTTTGACCACCTGTGGTGTGAACTTCTATGGTAGAAGACCTGTGAAATTCAGTGGTGCAGTCTCCTTGATCTCCTGAACTTGATGCTATTGTGATGCCCTTTATGCCATTTATGTTGCCTCTGTGGATATAATTGGGTTTGACTCTTGTTGGGTAATTCTTTGGTGGGCCTTCCCTCCAGCTGATTAACTGAGGGTCACTCCACCCACCATATTTTGTATGCTGTTGTGCAGGTGCTGCCAGAACACAACTACAAAGCCCAGGGGACACACCCACATTTGCAAAAATATCCGCCCCCACTCCTGCAACCCCACTATCAACAGCAAATGAAATGGTATTGTTAAGATTGTATAGATTTTAAGACTAATAAGAAAGGAGAGAAATAAACTATAGTATAAAATATAGTAACTTTTTATGCACAAACTTGATGGACAAGAAATGAATGTTAAAAAGCTATGCAGGAAAGAAAATATCACTAATCATGGAGAAGATCACAGTAGATTTTGTCTTGGTAGCCTCTAGTATTTTCCACTGTTTTTTCTTACTGGATCCACTTCTGGTGATATTAGATGTTGAGGCATTCAACCTCAGGCAGCCTGCTCCAAGACTGCTATGGCTCTACTGTCTGTGTCTCTCTCCTTCAGTTGTTAATCTAGTCACTCTGTACTTAGCAATCAGGCTTAAACTCCATGGGGCAGGGGGGCAGAATCACTCCTGGTGTTCAGGCTCTTGTTTTCCCTCAGGCTGTTGCTGCTCAGAGAGGAGTGGTCTGCCTCAGCGGGGTGGCTGCTGCTATATGGGTAATGACTCAGCACCTGATCCTGGTGGCTATTCTCTCAGTTCTCTCCCCAAAGCTCCCACCTCCGGTCCTTACACAAGCAACTATAGTCCACTCTGTCCATCCTTTGCCAGGGATCTACCATCTGTGGCCATCTCCTTCAGTTGTTAATCTACTCACTCTGCACTAAGCAGTCAGGTTTAAGCCCCACAGAGCCAGGGCAGAGTCTCTCCTGGGGGCAGTGCTGTTGTTTCCCCTCAGACTGCCACTGTTTAGATAGGAGTGGTCTGCCTTAGCAGGGTGGCTACTGCCATATGGAGGATGACTGAGCACGGGATCCCTGTAGCTACTCTCTTAGCTTTCTCCCCAAAGCTTCCATGCCCAAACTCTCCTTAGGCATCTCCAGCCCACTCTGCCCCCACTGTTTTCAGAGCTCCAATAAGTGGCTACAAAAGAAAATGTGTGTGTTGGCCCTTTAAATGGCTCTTTTTGTTTCAAGCTGTCAATCTCTGGCAGAGCTCAGCCTTGCTGCTTTTCAACAGTTGTCTGTGTACTTTCTGGGCTCTGCTGCTCTAGGCTGGGGATCCCAGCTTAGGGTTTACACCCCACCTTTCTCAGGGGGATCCAACCAGTTGCTTAATTATCCCTCTGGCACTGCCACCTGTCGGTCCCAACCAGGCCCCTTAAGTCTCCACTACACTCTGTACCAGTCAGTTAGTGCCGAAGCTCATTATTCTGTCCATCTGTGGTTATAAAGCTTGTTTCTTGCTATCATTCAATTGTTTTTTTCTGGGTGATTTCTCCACAATTTAGTTGTAATTCCAGATTGGTCCTGGGAGAAGGTTAGTGTGGCTTCCATTCACTCCTCTGCCATCTTGCTTCTCAAAATCGACTTTAAAACTAAGGCTATACCTATAGTAAGAGACAAAGAGGGACACTACATAATGGTAAAGGGAATAATTCAACAATAGAAATATTTCCTATGGGTAATATTTGTGCACCCAACATAGGGACACCTAAATATGAAAAGCAAATCTTGACTGACATAAAAGGAGAAATCAACAGAATTATAATATTAGTAGGGAATTTTAACACCCTATTAATTTCTTTTTTTTAATTCTTTATTTTATTGATTATGCAACTACAGTTGGCCCATTTTCCCCCCTCACTCCCCACCACCCTGCCCATCCCCTCCCACCCTCATTCCCCCCTTTAGTTCATGTCCATGTGTCATAAGTTCTCTAGTGTCTACATGTCCCATACTATTCCTACCCTCCCCCTGTCTATTTTCTACCTACTGTC